>JAMKQA010013166.1:0-14503 GCA_024699735.1 Posidonia australis
GATGACCCAAGAAAACACCTTGCCATGTTCATTATGGATGCACTCCCATATAGACACAACTAGGGGCTTATTGTCTATCTCTTCTTCAAAACACTGGATGGTGATGCTTTCAAGTGGTTTGACACCCTCACTGCTTACGATCTCTGGGAATTCTAGACTGTGGAAGAAAAGTTCCTCAACCAGTACAATCATCGTACCACGCAAGTCGACCATTGGAGACCTCACTACGGGGAAGATGAAGTCGAATGAAGATTTCATCACCTTCGCAAGCAGGTGGAGGGATATGTCGGCCAGGTCAGAATGCTATATACTAAAAGGCCAAGCTGTGGATATCATCGCCACAAACACCATAGGAGCGCATAGGGCAGGCCTACTAATGGAAGACTTCCACACATACCCTTAGCTCTACCAGCATGCTGCAAAGGTCGTTCGTAACAAGGACGATCTACCATTCCAAGAATTAGAGGGCAAGGGCAAGAGGAAGACTGCCGGACACACTGTAGAAGGAATCACTGGTAGTATGGCACAAGTTTCAATGCAACAAGGTCAGAAAGGACAAAAGAGCCACCAAAACCAGCAAGGACACCTAGAGCATTATCAAAACCAGTCCGGCCAATATCAAGAACTCCCAACACAGTACCAACAGTAGTGCTAGCTACCCTTACAACCCTAGCAATATCAGCAAATGCTGACTTACCCCGTATACATGCAACAAGGACAGCCTAATAATCATTATAGGGGGGCAATAACAGAGATAACAACAGGTCCAACAGCAAGGGCAATAGTAGAGGAACTATAACAACGCTCCTCCATCACTTAATTATAGAGGATCAAAGTGGCAAAACTATCCACCACTCTCTAAAGCACTCTGCGATGTGTTCAGAATGTTAGTCGAAAACGGGGATCTACAGTTACCAATGCCTAAGTCAAATGCTCCCAACGCCGACATGTCCAAATACTGTCCATACCACTAGAAGAATGGACATACCCTAGAAGAGTGCTTTGTGGTAAAGGATAAGATATATGATCTAAATGATAGAGGCAATTTTATGGCCAGTCCTTAGGGAAAGATTGAAGGCAACTCGAGGGAAACAACCTAGAATGCAGATACAACAGAACCCCATGCCTAATCATGATGTGGCCCATGTGCAAGCTAAACACAGGCAAGCTACAACTCAAAGCGAAGTGGTGAGATCCTTCAGTGAGTAGAAGCCAACCTAGAATGAGGGCCACTGACAGTAGAAAAAGAACACCAAGATTCACCACCAATGCCAGTATAAAAAGTTTGGACCGACGAAGAATGGGAACTCCAAACAAATGATACAGAGGATGGCCAACGAAATGCAGACGAGCTCACAGACAACCTTGCCCTCCTAGATTACTTCAACTTCCTCCCTGACACTAAACAATAGCCATCTGACAATCCGAATGACAAAAATCCCTTCATGGTGGCCAAAGCAATTATCGAGGATTTTGAGCATAGGAATATCGTCTTTAGAGATGTAGAACTCCCGCCGCCAGAAGAACGCTCTCGCCCAGTCATCATCTCTGTTGATATCAATGATTATGCCCTCACAGGAGAGCTTGTTGATACTAGGGCCACCCAAAGTGTTTGTGCCATGTCTACCCTTGACTACTTAGGCATTAAGTAAGATGAAATCATGGAACACGGCTTCACTTGTGTAGCTTATGACAAAACCCAAAGAGAAGCAGTTGGCGCAGTGTGAATGGACATCACCATCGGCCCCCTCACTAGGACTACCACGGTCATCGTCATGGAGCAAGACTTGGCCGAACCATTAATATTGGGGATGTCATGGCTCACAGAGATCCAAGTGGTCACCTCATTGGTGCATCAACTCCTAAAGTTCAAGCATCTAGGGAAAGTAATCACTATCCAGGCTGATCATGACGTGGATCAAGGGATAACTTGGGTCCAAGGTCCACTTGAACACAACAACGAAAGATCGTCCAATGGGTGGCCAGTTGGAGGGTGGATTGACAACAACTTCTTGTAGGATGAAATGCCCAACTTGTAGGGGTTCTATGACTTGATGGAAAGGGGTTTTGCACATGGGTACATTCAACTACCTTACGGAGTTTCTACCCATCCAGGCCCATCGTTGTTACGCCAGGGACAAATCAAGAGCCAAGGACAATCTCTATTAAGAAGGCCATCATCACTGATCAGACCTGCTCAGGCCAGCAAGGGACACTAGCAAGTGCAACAAGCTCCCATCACCAAGATAGGCCGAATCTCTAATCAAGTCGCACCACCCCCAATCATCACTGAAAGGGTCTTGCCTCCTCTGCGGCTAGAATTCAATGTTCCCAAATGAACATAAGGAGAATTTGACATCCTAGAGTAGCTGAAGAAGACACAAGCGGGGATCTCTAGCTATGAGCTAATCAAGGCTTTGAACAACACCAGAACATCCTGATGGAAGTGTTGAAGAAAGCTCAAGTACCAGAAGACATGCTTGTAGAGTCACTCATAGTAGTTGCAGTTGTTGCCTTTATAGAACCCACCTAGTTTTTCACTGATTCTGAACTAGCTCCTCTTGAAAGGAGGACTTTACCTTTGAATGTCACTGTAATAATAAACAATTTTAAGCTTTCTGGTGTATTAGTAGATACAGGGGCAACCATGAATGTGTGCTCTTTGGAGGCATTTAAACTAATCAGGCTTAAAGAGGCCCAGCTACGCCCAACCGTCCTAATAGTATTGGGGTATGATAACAACAAGAAAATGGCTCAGGGCAAGATAAGTGTCAAAGTCACCAATGGCCCAATGGAATCTGATATTGAACTAATAGTACTCGATGCACCTATCTCTTATTGACTCATCTTAGGACGTCAATGGATTGAATAAATCAAGGTAGTCACTTCCCCATGCCATCACTGTATCAAATTTCCTCATCAGGGAAAATAATTAAGATCATGGGTGACGAGCCAACAGAAATAGAAGTGCATCTTGTCATAGTGCCAACTACCACACCAACACTGGCTCCTTCGAGAAGTGGTTCGGTTGCCAAGGCTGTGGAAAACATGAAATGGATCTTCATTCCGCAAAGCCTAAGTACGACCCCCACTCCTTTTCTAGAGTACATGAGAAAATCATGGGAGATTTTCCTCCAGATAGGCTACACCCCTAGAACTGGACTATGATGACAAGAGCAAGGAATGAAGAATGCGCTCGAGATACTAGAGGAACACAATGGCACAAGACTAGGGTATCCGTGGCACTTATCAAAGGACCTCACCAAGTTGCTAACCTGGTCACTGTCAAGCCACTTCTTCTCAGTGGAGCTTCAATTCGAGGATAGCCTCGTCTTAAAGAAGACCACCAACTCATCAGCACCACTTTAGCTAATAGCCCGAGCTTTTGGTCTCCTCCCCAGCTCTCCAAAAGATCCCCCGCCATCACTAGAAGAAACCCTTTTTGGCTCTCCAGAATCTTTCCAGCTCACTTCACAAGAAGTCGCAAACATCACTTTCTTGACTACCAACACTCGTTCCAGTCCTCTAGAAGTTGCTCTGTCTCCTCTAGAAGGAACCTCTGAAGCACTTTCGAGCTATCCAAATAACCCCCCATCACCGAACATAGTAGTCAACAACTCCAAAGCACCTGTTGAAGTGACAATTGACGACGCTCTCGACGTTAACAACCTCAACACTCTCTTCAGCAACCTCAAGCCTTGCCCCTTAGAGCAAGAAGGGGCTTGGGCCACTCGCTAAGCCAATGGCAAAACGCCTCCAACGAGGAGGCAAACCTAGGGGCAATCCCCCTAACTTTGTAAATAATTTCTTTCCTGCAATTTATTTTCGTACAATTTACTTTTTAGTAATTTATTTCCTAGCTTAGACAATAAAGGGGAAGGAAGTCGAGGATATGGCTTAGGCAGCCTAACTATCGTTGTCCTTGTAAAGGGTATCTAACGAGCCTACTAAGCATGCAGACCAAAAGAGAAGGGAGCTAGTTACCCAAATAGTCAGAGTATGTCACTATACCACGGCATTTCCACAAGAACTAGCTAATTCCCATGCCATCTTCCTAGTCGAAGAAGTGTCAAGTACCACTACCAAGAACACCAAGAATTATGAGGTTTACTAACTGGTGGACACGGACGAAGAAGAAACGATGAACCAAAACGTCTTCGAAGAGATGGTGAAGAGATATGATGAACAAACTAAGGCCACTGCCAAAGAAACAGAAGAAGTGAATCTGGGGACTGAAGTAGACCCAAGACCAGTTCAAATAAGCTTTGCGCTTAGCTTGGATGAACAAACCAGAATGATAAAACTCCTCCAAAAATACGTGAGAGTTCTGGCCTTCACTTATAAGGAAATGCCTGGGCTAGAGTCACTACTGGTAGAACACAGACTCCCCCTGAAGCCAGGCACAAAGACGATAAAGCAAAAGCTCTGAAGGCTCTGACCAGAACTGGAACTAAAAGTTAAAGAATAGATAGACAAGCTACACAGAGCCAAGTTCATCAAAGTAGTAGTTTACCCATAGTGGATCGCAAACATAGTCTCGATCATGAAGAAAGATGGTAGAGTTCAAGTCTGCATTGACTATCGAGACCTCAACAACGCCTGCCTAAAGGACGACTTCCCTTTGCCACACATTGATATCCTCATAGATAACACCATAGGCCATGAAATGCTTTCCTTCATGGATGACTTCTCCGGCTACGATCAAATCAACCTCACGAAGTAAGATCAAGAGAAGACCTCATTTACAACCCCATGGGGAATGTACTGTTACGTTGTCATGCCCTTTGGACTATAGAATGCTAGAGCTACCTAACAAAGGGCCATGATGGTAATATTTCACGACATGATGCATGACTGCATGGAGTGCTATGTGGACGACCTGCTGGTGAAGTCAAAAACAAGAGAAGGACACTTCAAGGCACTAGAAAGAGTACTCCAGAGGGCAAACCAATACAACCTCCGAATGAATCCCAAGAGATGTGCCTTTGGAGTTACCGTCGGAAAGCTGCTCAGATTTATAGTAAACAAGAGGAGAATAGAGGTAGACCTTGTAAAGGCCAAAGCTATAATAGAGATGCGACCTTCGAAGAATATCAAGGAACTCAGACGACTCATAGGAAGGCTTTAGTTCATCTAAAGATTCATCTCCCAACATGTAAGGAAATGCAGACCCTTCTATGAGTTATTGAAGGGTGGCATGGAATTCAAATGGAATAAGGCCTATCAAGAAGCATTCAATGACCTGAAGCATTACCACCTCAACCCTCCAGTATTTGCAGCACCAGTACCTGAGAGACCGCTACTATTGTATTTGGTGGTCACTGATAACTCTGTGGGTATCGTCCTAGCCCAACACGATGAGGCAGGAAGGAAAGAGAAGGCTATCTACTATCTAAGTAGAATGTTTATTGAATACGAGAAGAAGTATTCCCAGATCGAGAAACATTGTCTAGTGCTAGTATGGGCCTCTCAAAAAATCAGACATTACATCGTGGCACACAAAGCCTGTTACATAGCCAAGATGGACCCTATTAAGTACATGTTCGAGAAGCCTGCACTCTCCAGAAGATTAGCAAGATGGTAGATGCTCCTCACAGAGTTCGACTTGCAATTCGTCAAGTAAAAGCCAATCAAAGGGCAGGCGATCGTGGATCAGCTCATCGGATTATCCTTGTCAGAGTACCAACCAGTCTCAACTGACTTCCTGGACGAAGAAATCCACACAATCAGCAGCGTTACCCTACTAGTCAGGGAATGGACCCTCCACTTCGACGAGGCACTCAATTCGCAAGGTGTCAGAATAGGAACAAGGCTCCTCACTCCAGAGTTGTCACCATCCCTTTTGCCGTGCAACTAGGCTTCTCGACAAATAATAACATAGCAGAATATGTAGCCCTCATCTTGGGGCTACGAAGAGCTCTCGATCTTGGGGCAAGGAGATGAAGGTAGTAGGAGACTCACTGCTGGTCATCCGGCAGGTCCTCAACAAATACAAAACCCTCTCGCCAAGCCTCTAGGAATATCACAACATAGCATGAGCCTTGCTGAAGAAGTTTGATAGGGTTGTATACGTGCATGCGCTCAGAAGCAACAACATCATGGCAGACTCTCTGGCTTCACTTGCGCCATCATTCCCATTCCACCCTGAAGGTGATAGGCAAACCATCATGGTGCAGAAGGTCAACTCACCAACATTGGAGTCAACTGTAGAATGGGTCTACGAGCTTCTAGAGGAGTCGCGCCAAGAGAACACACTACACGTCGAGGTCTGTTTTCAAGGGATTGCAGGAGTCGACGATGGAATCTCGTGGTATTACAACATCATGAACTACATATTAGAAGGTACCTTCTCGCCGTTTGCTACCTCCAAAGATAAAGAAGCCATGAGGACAATGGCTACCAAGTACTATATTAAAGCCAACACACTATTTTGGAGGACACCACTTGGCGTCGATCTTCGATGTGTGGATGTGTTAGAAGTAGCCAAAGTTCTCAAGAAGACACATGAGGGAGCTTGGGGGCACATCAACTCTCAGGCTATGGCCAAAACGATCATCAGAAGAGGATACTATTGGCCTACAATGGAAGCTGACTGTGCGGATAAAGTCAAACGATGCAAGAGCTGCCAACTACATGCCAACAAAATCCATGCTCCAACCTCAACACTCCACGCAATGTCAGCACCTTGGCCCTTTGGTATGTGGGCCTTCGATGTGGTCAGACCAATCTAGCAAGGAAAAGGAAGCACTTTCATCCTAGCAGCAACCGACTACTTCACCAAATGGATTGAAGCAGAAGCGTTCGCGAACATCAAAGCCACAACCCTGTGTTGATTCGTCCAGAGAAACATAATCTTTAGGTTCGGGGTTCCTAAAGCCTTAGTAGCAGACAACGGGCCAATCTTTATCTCAGAAAAGTTCAATAAGCTATGCAAAAAGTTCGGTATCAATTTACATCACTCCTTTCATTATTATCCTCAAGGAAGGCCTAGTAGAAGGTACTAATAAGACCCTAATAAAAATCATTAAAAAGACGGTAGAAGACACTAAATGATCAGATTGGACAGATAAGTTTATTAGTGCTCTATGGGCTTACCGCACCACCATAAGGACGGAAACGGGTCAAACACTTTATGACTTGACCTTTGGAATGGAAGCAGTAGTCCCATACAAAATCTTGGTCCCCTCATTGAGAATCCAAGTAGATGCAAGAATGTCTGTCGAAGAAAAAAGGCTGGCATTGTTGCTCCACTTAAAGCTTCTCGATGAAAAGTGGCTTGCAGTTGTTGAGCACGCACATGTCTACCGACAAAGAATAACTAGGGCTTATTAGAAGAAGGTAATTGAACACAAATTTAACATAGGTGACTCAGTACTCAAGGAGATGGTGCCTATCAATAAGCCACATCCAAGGGAAAAGTTAAAGCCAAATTGGAAGGGGCCTTATGTCATAGTGGCTACATATCTAGGCAATGCTTATTGGTTATCTCAAAATGGGATAGATTTGCCTGATCCCTAGAATGCAATGCACTTAAGGAAGTACTACCCTTGATCAGCATGTTAATATCTAGAAGAGACCTAGGTCCTAACCCTAAGCTAGAAGGAAGGTAATGTTTGAGGCCTATAAGGAAGATGAATGCTCAGGGTAACCCATACTTTGCCTTGTCTTCGCACACACACTACACAGGGAGGTGAGGAAAAGGTAAGCTCGGAGCTTAGGCAAATCACAAAACCCACTTGCTCTATATAGTGTGGCCTCCTAGAATAAGTCCGGGAAGACAATGATGGAGGAGCGCAACCAAACCAGACAACCTAGAAAGCACACAAAAGAGGGGAGAGCACGTACAAGTCGAGTACGTGATCATAGCATAAGTTCAAGAAGGCAGTGATGGGTGGGTACTCAAAACGGGGTGAGACAACTGATGAATAAGTAGATGTGCCGTCATAGCATAAGTCCGAGAAGGCAGTGATGGGTGGGTATCTACTGAAAAATAACTAGAGAGGGGAACCACAAAAGAAAAGAAATAAAAAAGAGAAAGAGCGGAAAAGTCGAAAGAAAAATCAAGAAAAAGGAAGCCCCAAGGATAGTGAATGCGCACTAGAGCCAACCATTAGAGGGCAGGACTAGAACTAAAGCTGATGTTGAGAGCTTGCTAGACTTTGAACCTCCCTCATCCTCTTTCACACCTACAAGCAAAGAGCAAGAAGCCAAAGGCATTCAAGGACCAAATAGGCTAAGGAGTGGTAAGTAGGTAAGGCTTGGGGCATAGAACAAAAGTCCTTGCAAGGTGTAGACATTGCACAAGGGACACGCTCACGACCTTAAGGTAAAACCTAGAATGGTTGAGGCAAACCTTAGGCTATGGCTTGAAGTAGATACCCGTCCTCCCTTTATAGGAAAAAAAAAACAGAAAAACCCAAAAAAAAAGAAAAGAAAATTAGAAAAAACCCAAAAAATAGAAAAACAGAAAAAACCAGAAAAATAGAAAATCAGAAAAAACCAAGAAAATAGAAAATCAGAAAAACCAAAAAAATAGAAAATCATAAAAAACAAAAAAAAAAGAAAATCAGAGAAACAAAAAAAAGAAAAAAAAAAAAAAAAATATAGAAAATTAGTAAAAAAATAGAAAGTTAAAAAAATTTAAAAAGGGTTAGAACCAAATTGGTGGCATCCACCCTACATGCAACTGAAAACTTAGTAAGTAGGAAAACTAGAAGTAGTCTGGCCAATGATGCAATAGTCGACTCACTTGGTTTAAGAGCTAACGTCCTATTCAAGCGTGTTTCACGGCTTTGGTGTGTTATCTCAACAACGAAGCCTATCATAACAGCGATCGTTAGAGCATCTATAGATGACTCATAATCAGCGTCCATCGGGCTCTGATTTTCCACCCCTTTAGCTGAGGCCAAAGACTAATTCCCTCCACCCATCTTTAAACACTAAACAACGACTAAGTTTGCATATACAGCATAATTGCACAACAACTTAGTCAAGTTTATAGAAGCCGGAAAGGTATTCCTTTTGATTACTAATGAATATCAAGTACATGTGTAGAAATGTACAAAACATACCCACAAGGGCATACACTTAAACCAAAAAGAAGAAGAAGGGAAAAAGGCGAAAGATCTCAAGTGTTGCTCGTCGACTCAACATTACCCTCGTGCCTGTCAGCTAGAGGCCTTAAAGAAGGCTACGCTACCGATGATGTCGCTGCACGACTTGGGCTCTGATCCTGAGATCCCTCGAACACAGCATGGAGTAGCCCACGGCAAGGTAAAGGGGTGGAAAATCAGAGCCCGACTTAGGCTGAGCCTGGGTCGTGATACCTAGTTGTTCGGGTCATCGAGTTCGTGACAGTGTAGGTTGAGCCTAGGTTATTGAACCTAGTTGTTCGGGTCACCGACGGTGTAGGTTGAGCATGGGTCGTTGTACCTAGTTGTTCGGGTCACCGATGGCGCATCAGATAATGACGTATCCCCGTGCATATATGAAAAAATAAATTGAGGTCGGTTGGCCATGGCGGTGGCATCCCGCATGGGGAATTTCTCCTTGGCTGTGCAGGGAGGTAGGGAAAATGATGTCCTCGCCTACTGCTTGTATGCCTGGTTACCCCTGATTAAGGTAACATCAATAAAGGAAAGTGGAAATGTAAAATGAAAAGAAATGTGGTTTGACCAGGATTGCACTAATGAATGGTCCTAAAATCCTGAGATGAAATAATGATGATGTTTTAAGTAGTTACCAACCAGTATTTATGATTTTGTTTTGAGCTCGAGAGGTACTGTGTTTTAGGCTAGATTTGTTCAGAAATGTGAATTTGAAAGTGTAATTTTGGGAAGAAATCCCAAGTATTGGAAAAAGGCATGTTTTGGAAAATGATTTCCAAATGTTTTAAAAGAAAATGCAAAATATGAGTTTCTGAAAAAGTACGTGATTTGGAATAAATTTCCAAATGTTTTGAAAGGAAAAAGGAAGATGGGTTTTGATAAGAGTATGGATTTGGGTTTATGCTCCCAAGTGATTTAAATGAAAAGAAAAGGGTGTTTCAGATCTGGATTTTCAAAAGAAAACCAACTTTGAAAATTAAAAAGCCGAGTTTTATAGTTTTCCAGAGATTTCTGTGGTTTTGTGTGTTTGGGGCATGTACTGGGTGACTTAAGTGTCACTCACGCGTGCTTGTTTGGTTTTCAGGTGTAGTTTGGTGCAGTTGAGTTCCAGTGCAAGAGTCAAAGCTTCTAGCCGCACATTGAGATCCTGAAGGTGAGCTTTAGTTGCAGTTTTTTAATTTCACTGTAATTAGTGTAATTATGCTTTTGATACTGTGATCTAGTAGCGTGCCCGGGTTTGGGGTGTTACACGTCCCATGCCAATGCTATGGATTGGTGGTGCATTAGGAGCCTCAACCCTGCTAAAGCATAGGATGTACACTCTACTAACACCGACACGACCTTGGACAAGGGGGAACAGACCACATCCTGTCCTACACCAATAGCAATAGAATGATAGATTGGGACTATCCTTCATTGACTGTGGGTGGACACAGGAGAGGAGAAGATGTATGTTTTCTAAAATGAACATACATGTGATATGCCTTTTTTGAATTTTACTTGAGAGTTTTATTAAGCCAGATAGGGAAGAAAGTGCATTGAAGTCTCTAATTCTGCCTAAATTCCGTTTTTAGTATTGTGGATTTTATGTTTAACCAGTTAGGGAGAAGCAAATATGTCTCTACTTTCCTTAAAATAGTAAGTGTAAAAGGAAAGAAAACATTGAAGCATGGCATGCAAGCAAGAATCCATCAGACAAAAGGAAGGACCATGGCATGTGTGCGTGCTGTGTAAACATGATAGTGAAACAATAAAACATCCATCACATCAAAAGATAGGTAACATGGCATGTGCAAGTGTAGTAGCATAGCAAGCATGTAAAAGAATGTAAAAGAAGTCACTCAGCAAGCAAAAGGCATGTAATAGCAGGCATGTAATGATAACAACAAACAAATGGCAACAAGGCAACACAAGAGAAGCAAGGCAAGCAAGGACACATGCAAAACAAGCGAAAAGTAAAAAACGAAAGCCGAAGTCTTGTATCCCTAGTAGAGTCGCCAGTTCTGTGACCTTGCCAGAATTGACTTTCATGTGAGGAAACACACGAAAACCGAAAAGGTTATGACAAAGATGGTGAATCCAAGGAAGGATACTCGACTCAAAAACACCAAATGAAACTCAAAAAAAGAAACAATAATGACAAAATGGAGTCGCCACCTAATCTTTTTAAATAGGAAAGATGAGGAAAACTGAAAGCACGAGAACACAAGAAAAATGATGCAAAATGAATGCATGGATTTTTGTGCATGCTCAATGCCTAATGAAAATGACACGAATGGTCATCGTGGGCCATAGAAAGGGTAAGGACTCCTGTTACATATGAGGAAGGTGTTAGGCACCCCTATGTGCCAAAGAAATCAGTTTTTCTTGGTTGATTGCTCACTTGTGTGGAACCAATGCAATTGATTATGCATGCTTGCTATGTCTAAAATGAACGTATGCCATATGCTATGTTGATGCAAATGATGTGAGTGGGGTAGGAATTTAATGTAAATGGGCTCAATTACGCTACGTAAACCCTGGACCATTGGTCAAAAGGATCTGACATAGTAATTGTCATCGCCCTATTTGCATGAATGATGCCAAGATGTATGATATGCTCATTTACACTATGATAAGAGTGTATGATGCATGATAAATGTTAAATAACATAAAAAGGATAATTGATAAACGACACGTAATCTAAAATGATATTTATAGTGGAATTTGAAATGAGGAATAAGTGAATGCGATGTGTGCATTAATGCAATGAAGATACGAATAAAACATGCATGGAAACAACGAGTGATAAGAGGAGTCAAATCTAGATAGGGAAACCTTCGAGAAATTAGGAAACCATGCAAGGAACAAATAGGAATATGATCAAATAGAGAGAACAGGCTAAGTTTGACTAAGCAATAGTTCTTGGAAAATACGTGTAGGTCGTACACGCGAAATGAACGTGTATCCCAGACATGCTCCAAGAACATACTTAGACTACCAACTATCATCGCCATTCCCAAGCAATTCAAACACTAAAACCATGTTGCAAGTAACCAAAATCCACAACAAAATACTACAAATGAGAAACAAGCGAGAAAATCTCACTAAACACATGACTGAACAAAGGCCCAGAGTACATGCCTTAAAGCAAAAGAAATGCACAAGTAAAATAAGAAAAAGAGGTGTGCAAGCGAATAGGTGAAACCAGCCTAGATTGGAAAACACGGATAAATCAAGAATCAACATAAGAAACAAGCTAAGGCTGTTGAACGGGGAGCTAGGGCTAAGGAGGATGGAGAGTTCAGGAAGCTAGACAAACACCACAAAAGGATGCATGGTCTTCCTCCCCACCACCACTAGCAACGTCACGGCTCATCCAAGTCTGACCATCCACAGGAAACGATCGGGGACTCGGGGAGATCTCTGGGACGCAAGGAGGGACAAAGAGGAAGAAAGGGAGGCGTTGGGACAGCCATGGCTTAGAGCTCAGGGGCCGTTAGCCTCACCCTAGCCCATGGTCATTCATTGGCAATGCATGGTGGATGCAACGAGTAAAGCAATCAAAGAAAACCACAGCCAAGCAATATAAAACTAGAGTACACAAATAGAGGCTATTGAAGGCTATTAGGGAGGAGGATGGATTTGGCCAGGTACCTGCATTGGTGCAGTGAGGTGTCTATGGTGAGCTTTGGTTGTAACTTATGTGAGAAGGACGCTGGACGGCGGATGACGGACGGTGCACTAGTAGGGGCTGGAACGGGTCATCAAGGGCGAAATGGGATGGTGAACACCTAGGAGCGGTCCATTGTGTGAGTAATGGTCATTGAAGAAGGGTGGTGAAATGGACGACCGTTTCATACATTTATGGCTATAATGGTTGGAAATCAAATCATTGAAGGTCGGATTTACTCCAGCGGTTACAAGGCCTTAATGGTCGAAATTCTAACGGCTTGGGGGAGCCATTGGAGGAGGGGTGGAGGAGTGGTGAAGGTCCCCTATAAATAGAGGAGAAGGTAGAGGATTAGACAAGCAAAAAGGCTTACATCTATCTTCCTCCTTCTTGACCATCGCTGGAGCCCTTAAATCCTCTGATCGTCGGAATCTCCTGCCCGTCGACAGACAAAAACCATCAGTGGTATCAGAGCGTTCATTCTTCCACCGTGTCCGAGCTCGCCGCCGCCGCTGTGCTTCCCTGACCTTGCGGACAGACGCCCACCACCCCTGCCAGACCCCAATGCCGATCGTTGTACTCGTCACCCGACCGACGTCGCCTCTCCCGCGCAGTGGCAGTGCATCGCGCGGTTCGTCGTCACCTCGCACCCATTGCGCGTAGCCTCACACCCTCTCCCACCCAGGTTTCTGCTTCCACTGCGAATCGCTGGTGCCTCCCCACGTGCACCTCGCCCCTGTTCTGCGCGCCACACGAGCTCAGCAACCCCTGCGGGCACCCTGCCCCTGTTCTGCGCACCCACGAACTCTGCAACCCCAGCAAGCTCCCCGTGCGCGCCGTCGCCCAATGCTGTTGCTCGCCAGCTGCAGCTGCACACTGTCGAGATTGCACACCTGCCACCGTAGGTTGACCCAGAAAGCTCCACGCGTGCACCCGCCAACGCCCGCGTCGCACCTCATGCGCCGCTCCACCGGATACAGCTTCCCACTCTCAGCAGCACCTCCGCCCGTGCACTGGCCTCTCCCACTTGACCCTTTTGAATCGCCGGTGGAGGTTAGAAATCAATATTAATGGTTAATGGAAATAATTAGGAATTTAATTGAATATTAGATATTTCTTTTGGATTAATTAATATTAAAATTTTGTTGAAATATTTAGGAATTATTAACATTAATATTGTTGTTAATATATAAAAATAATAATATTTACATGCTTTAAATTTTAAATTATCTTGCATGTTTGATTAATAAAAGGAAATAATACTTGCATGATTTAGGTTGGGAAATTGGAATTTTATTTGATTTCTGAAATTAAAACCTTGTTAATCATTAAGTTGTTAATTTTGGAAATTGTATAAATTTCTTGAATTTTGTTTTTTAAGCTAAAAATTATTTTGAAAGTTATTATAAAATTTAATAATTTTCTGGAATTTAATTTCTTGTTAGTAATTTAAATTTTTTGTTGAGAGACAAAAATTTAAATTTGGAAATTTCTTTTTATTGTAGCAAAATGGCTAGCAAACTGTTTTCAACTAAAATGGCAAAAATTGAGAAATTAAATGGGGTTAACTATGAGATGTGGCATAGGAAAATAAAACATGCATTGGAATATGACAATTTGGAACATGTAATTGAATCTAAACCTCTGGAAGGAAATAACATTTCTAAAATTGAAATTAGGAAATGGAAAAATGAAGATAAGAAAGCCAAAAGTCTTATGTTCATGTTTATGGAGGATAGTTTAA
>JAMKQA010013167.1:0-11378 GCA_024699735.1 Posidonia australis
TGCAAACAAAAAGCCTCGAATATTCGTTGGCACATTCGTTTGCAAGGGTAACAGCCCGGAAGATGGAAGGTCAGTAGCCAAAGCTGGGCGCCTGCTTGGTGAGCCAGTGATGTGCGCCTACTTGGTGCACCTGGTTGGTGCACCAACCCAGCTCAGATATTTTGATTGGGGCTCTGGCTAATGGGTTTGGGGCTCGGTTCAAGGGTTGATCACATCCAAAGCAACATAAGGATACTCATCTTTGGGTCACCTCAAAATCGGGGTGTCTACACTACCACGCGGGTCGTAGAAGTTTTGCCAGCTACACCCTATCTCTCGAGCCCTCCTGTTTCAGAAGTTCAACCAGCTACGGTTTTATCTGTTTTAGGGGCCACTCCTGCTCCGCTCTTGCCTCTTGACCTATCTTTTGATGGGTCTTCGGCCACACAGGCTCAACGCTTGAGAGCTTCAACCCGAGGGTCCGAGCTCATGGCCCTTTCTCTTAATCTTGTTGAGAGTCCTCCTCTTTCTACCTCTGAGGTTCCAGTGCAGATCACTATAGCATTGCAGGCTCACCTCATTACACTATCGCCCATACCATCGCCCCAGCATCACACTGCTCCCGCGATCGGGGCGTTATCTTTGCCTCCTGCACCACAATTGCATTGGTCACAGCATGCATCACAGTCACCTAGAAATCAACCCATTGGTTGTGTGAGAGTACAACATTTCTAGAGTCCGTCGCCCAGAGCTATACCAGTGCTGCAGCTGTTGCTCTCGCGTTCTGCACCACACACAGCACAGCATAGTCAGATTCCACCTCAGCATCAGGATCAGGTGCCAACACGTAGGTCATCACTGCACACTAAGCGCACACCTTCCACTGTCAGGCTGGTGCATCACATCACATCGACTCAACAAGGACAGCAACCTAAGGAGAAACAAGGCCGTTGCATTGAAAGTGACTACACTCCACTGGGTGAGTCGCTGAGTACTGTTTTTCCTCGTGTTGTGTCACTTCTGAGACTCCTGGATCTGCGTCCCCCACCAACTCCACTCCCTCTGTGGTACAACGCGAGCGCATACTACAATTATCATCGAGCCCTGGGGCATTCAACTGATAACTGTTACACTCTACGGGATGTCATTCAGACTTTGATCGACAGTGGGACTATTGTTGTTGACACGTGAGTTGTAGCACCCACATCCATGTCTCTATCCTCACCAACATCTATGTCAGCACACATTACACATCCACATACCACTGTTGAACTGATGCGTCTCGTTGCGTCAGTACAACAATGGCAGCAACAACGGCAATGGTGGCCTCGCCGTAAGGAAAGAGACTTCACCCTACTCGGGGATTCGTTAAGTGACATCTTTCCCAAAGTTGCGCCATTCCTACGGCTACCGGAGATTCGCCCACCACCAGACCCCGCGTTTCGAGTGGTATAAGATAAACTTGTTCTACCAATTCCATTGCACCCGTGGACATTTGACAAACAAGTGTCATGCTCTCCGAAATGCCATTCAGGATTTGATTGACAATGGAAGGCATTGTTGTCAACACACAAGAGGCAGCACACACATACACCTACACACACACTTGCATACACACATGCACACCCTAGAATAGCCGACGTTACCTTTTCTGAGCCGACATGCTCCAAGGATGTTGGAACTTCAGAGGTCTATCCTCTCTCTCTTAGTTCTTTCCCGGGTAATCCATTGGGCCTCATTTGCCTAGTTTGTCCTCTCTCAGTTTCTGTCTGGGGGCACACACATATGCTACTCTTGTTCTTGTTCCTCATTAGCCTAGTTTGTCCACTTGTCTTTTCTCAGTTCTGTCTGACGGCACTCACGTGTGCCACTCTTGTTCTTGTTCCTCTGCGGGGGAACTAACCTAAAGTTTGCCAGTTTGCCATGCACCGATCTGACCTAGCTCGTGCAAATACCCTAGATCAAGTAGGAGGCAGCCGTCGCAATGGATATCAGCTCCAACAGAGATACAGTCTTAATGTCACCAGCAGATTCTGCATTTACAGTGACAGTCTCAGTTTCAATAACGGTTTTGATAGCTTCAGATACATCTGCCTTGATTCCAGATTCCAGTGGCACTGCTAGGAGTTGCTTTGAACCCCAAAGGCATCGACAAGACAACAACAACAAGGACTGGAGCCATGTCTTTTTCCTTTGCTTCCTTTGTTTTTCTTTCTTTTTGCATCACCATATATCAAAACACAAAAGGTGAAAAAGAAGAAAAGCACAAAATAGAAAAACATCAAGAACAATTGAAAATAATAGTTTGCTTGTCAATAACATTCTTCCTGATGATAAAAATTGGGAAAGCTCGCCTAAGTCAGAATGGAATTTCCCTCCTTAGTTGTCACTACTTAGACAACCAGGTTAGCAAGGGAGCCACCGAACACCAAAGTCAGGCGAAATGCCCAAACTCCGCAAGGATCCTGTACCTCCAAGAGGGAGATAAAATGTTAGGGGTGACTGAGAGTGTGAGCCAGAAAAGAAAACATACATTCGCAAAGGCATAAAAGAATAAAGAAGACAGAAGGTGAAGACAAAAGTCAGCCCAAGAGTACGGGGTGTGCGTTGTAGCTCTACCCTTATCGTGCCTTGGAGAGGAGTTGGAGTATGCGCTCAGTAAAATCACACCTTTGAGGGATTGACCCACCCTCTTCCAATAAAGGCCTCCTGAATGGATCGCGTGTTTATTACCTCCAAGTCAAGGTTAGAGTGAAACCGCACGTCTATGAGGGGGTAAAAGAAAAGACAATGGTATGAAACGGAAAAAGTAGGTGCAGGACCTTAAAGAGTTTGGCATGGAGTCAGGTCCATTACCATACCTTACAGTGAGTTCGAGTGCCACCACCACCCAACGAGAGCCACCATTGACTTGCGAATCTCTGTAGTGACAACTGAGTCTTAGGTGGCATCCTCCTTTAACAGGCATACAACTGTCCAACCTGACTGAGGGCAAACAAATAGCTGAACCAAACAAGCAAACGTTCCAGATAATGAACTCATTGAACAAGCAAAGTAATAAATGCAACTAAAATCACAAGGCATGCATTTCTTGATCAAACAAAAAGGTCACTCTTAAATAACTAAATTGTTCACAATAATAGAGTCCACCACAATAATCATAATCATCACAATTTTGTTTGGATGAATCTTTTTACTTGCATGTGGTTTTGTTCAATAAGATTTTCGCCAAGTGTCTATAGTCAGGGGCATTTCAGCTGCCCAGTGGTTATAGAGCATAAGTAGCAAGGACACCAGTTAGTGTATGAGCTACATGGACTTGCAGAATCAACAGCGTGACAGCAATTCCTCCACAGTAGTTCAGGTGTGAGGTTAACACAGCCAAGTACATGTTTGCAGCCAGAGCACAATGATACAATATGTAGTAGAACAGAGAATAGCCAACCTAAGATAGACTACGATGTATCACATTACTTCCTGCCATCAGAGTATAGCTCAGAATAGTGGATGAATATATATGCCTCAAGTTAGTGAACAAATGTGTCTCTGGCCTCAACAAAAATTAGCCTTGACTACTTTAGTGATTCAAAGTGCGCCTACAGTCACAGCCTAATTCTCAAGTCTTTACATCCTCGAGTGGTGCCCAATACTTCCTAGGGTAGCCTAACTCGATGCTAGAGGCATCTATTTTGCCTTGGCATCTCCTGATCTGACTTCTGTTTTCATTGAGCATCATTCACCCTTTATGCTAGGGGCATGTCAGTTGCTTTCTAGCAGGGCTCACATAATCTGTTACTTGGTTCATCAAGGGCAAGTCAGTTGTTCTCTGATCAGGACCTACACATCAAAAGATTAGCGGAGACGATAGCATGACTGTGGACTCTACGCAGCAATCTAGAATTTGGCGAATACAATTAGGAGAATGTCCTACAGTAGCGCGGCCAAATACAGAGCTATGAAAACACTACGGTTGAACAAAACACATCCTAAACATACCAGTCAGAGGCAAGTTACAATCCTAATCAAAGGCCTTTATCAAGTTGCCACAATTCCTCTATCTTCCAAGTACAATATAGGATGGCAGTTGGGTATACATACTTCCAGTCACTAGGTGAATCCATCACTTGCTTTAACTAATGACAGTCTCAAATACTCCAATGGTTCAAGGTGCATCTATAGTTACAGTCTGGCTTCCATGATTCCATACCCTCAAGTGATGTCTAACAGATCATGTCTAACAGAACACCAACTTATAGTGTAATTGAGCCAGAACCTTCGACCAGCATGATACTAGGGGCATGTTAGCTTCTCTTTGGTCAAAAGTCACATATCAGATGTCTAACAGAACACCAACTTACAGTGTAACTGAGCCAGAGCCTTCGACCAGGGGCATGTCAGCTGCTCATTTATCGAAAGTCACATATCATGTGCCTGACGAACACCAACTTATAGTGTAATAGACCAAAGTTTTCGACTAGGGGCATGTCAGCTGTTCTTCGATCGAAAGTCACATATTAGGTGCTTGACAGAACACCACCTTACAGTGTAGCTGAACTAGAGTCTTCGACTAGGGGCATGTAAGCTACTTTGTGGAAAGGAGGATTATTTTGTGAATGCTTGGTGCGAATTGCCTTCCAAATGATGGTCAAGTGCACCTTCTCATAAAGAAGTAACATTCATAATGGCTCCTACAAATCGAAAACAATAGCAGGACACTGCAGTGAGTCAAGCATTAGACCTGGGGCATTGTTGGCATGTCACAAACACTCTGAATTCGCGACAGCATTGGGCATTGATAAAAAATCCTTAGCCGTTTCAACTGATATTCCCCATAGCGGCGATGATCCAGGGTGCACTGGTACTTAAATAAGATTCGTTTGGCAAATCCTTTTGGCTAAACAGTCGGTTAGGACCCCTGCATCCTTGTCTCCCTGATTCACGTCCAAAAGGACGGAGTTCAAAGACATTCTCCTTGACATTGCTTCAAGATGAATGAAGTCCTTTCCCTCTGGATTCTCATTTCGAGAAGAAACAGAACCCAGAGATATATCCAGTAGGCTGATATCCTAAACTATCACTTAGGTTGATATGCTAAACTATCATTTAGGTTGATATCCTAAACTATCATTTAGGTTGATATCCTAAACTATCACTTAGGTTGATATCCTAAACTATCATTTAGGCTGATATCCTAAACTATCAATTAGGCTGATATCCTAAACTATCATTTAGGCTGATATCCTAAACTATCAATTAGGCTGATATCCTAAACTATCATTTAGGCTGATATCCAAAACTATCACTTAGGCTGATATCATAAACTATCAATTAGGCTGATATCCTAAACTATCAATTAGGTTGATATCCTAAACTATCATTTAGCCTGATATCCTCAACTATCACTTAGGCTGATATCCGAAACTATCACTTAGGTTGATATCCTAAACTATCACTTAGATTGATATCTTAAACTATCATTTAGGCTGATATCCTAAAGTATCATTTAGGCTGATATCCTAAACTATCAATTAGGCTGATATCCTAAACTATCAATTAGGCTAATATCCTAAACTATCATTTAGGCTGATTTCCTAAACAATCACTCAGGTTGATATCCTAAACTATCACTTAGGCTGATATCCTAAACTATCATTTAGGCTGATATCCTAAACTATCACTTAGGTTGTTATCCTAAACTATCATTCTGGTTGATATCCTAAACTATCATTTAGGCTGATATCCTAAACTATCACTTAGGCTGATATCCTAAACTATCACTTAGGCTGATATCCTAAACTATCATTTAGGCTGATATCCTAAACAATCACTTATGCTGATATCCAAAACTATCACTTAGGCTGATATCCTAAACTATCATTTAGGCTGATATCCTAAACTATCATTTAGGCTGATATCCTAAACTATCACTTAGGTTGATATCCTAAACTATCATTTAGGCTGATATCTTAAACTATCATTTAGGCTAATATCTTAAACTATCATTTAGGCTGATATCCCAAACTATCACTTAGGTTGATATCCTAAACTATCACTTAGGCTGATACCCTATACTATCACTTAGGATGATACCTTAAACTATCACATAGGCTGATATCCTAAACTATCATTTAGGCTGATATCCTAAACTATCACTTGGGCTGATATCCTAAACTATCACTTAGGCTGATATCCTAAACTATCATTTAGGTTGATATCCTCAACTATCACTTAGGCTGATATCCTAAACTATCACTTAGGTTGATATCCTGAACTATCACTTAGGCTGATATCCTAAACTATCACTTAGGCTGATATCCTAAAGTATCACTTAGGCGGATATTCTAAACTATCACTCAGGCTGATATGCCAAACTATCATTCAGGCTGATGTCTTAAACTATCACTTAGGCTGATATTGCCATATTCCCTTCGGTCGGTAGGTCCATAACCTACCATGCCCCATTCAATCCTTACTCATAGCGTTTGGTATCGATGGTGCCCCCTTTGGTCGTGCTCCAAATGGATTACACCAACTTCCTTCTGTGGGCCAGTACCCTGGACTACCCGCAGGGCACCTGTTTAGTTGACTATCCTGTTAGTTAGCATGTTCGGTGTCCTGTCGTACCCTCTTTCTCTTGGGCTAGTATCCTGAACTACCCGGGCAATACTTGTAGTGCCTGATGGACTCCCCACTCGCCTTGTTCCTTCCCTCCTTTTGGGCTGGTAGCCTAAACTACCCGGATGATTTTCTTGACCAGTCACTTTTCGATTAGCAAGCACCGTGAGTCTTGTCTAGTGCTTTTCTCGACAAGTGTGATAACCAGTCATGTCCTTTTGGAGCTGATTGGTCATAACTTGTCAGCATTTGTCATTAGTATTGTCTTCTGTGATTTTAGCTTCGACTGTGGCATTCAGGGAGATAGAATAGGACTCTTGGTGCATTCACCGACTGGTGGTTGATTACCAATAGCTAACTCTTTCTTGCTGCTTCGTGTAGGGCATCTTCGTCAACTCCGAGCGACAATCTCCTCCTGTTCTCTCTTCCTTGTAAGAAGGGGCAGGGTGTCTTTGTCAACCCTGTACATTGTTCTTTGTTCCATTCATCCTCCGACCTCGCTCAGGGAGGGGCATTTGTAGACACCTCATATGCATGCAATACGACCATAAACCCTAAACCTAACTAAAATGAAACTCTAAACCCTTACCCTAGACCTAAACTCCAGCACTAAACCCTAAAACAAGTTCAAAACCCTAAAGTTAACTCAAAATTCTAAAATCCAAAATCTTAGTTGAAAACCTTAAAACGCTAAAGCCAACCTAAATTAAATCCAGAACTAATCAAAACCCTAACTAAAACCCTAGGTCAAGCCTTAAACCCTAATTTCAAACTCTAAACTAAACCCTAAACCCTAGATCAAAACCTAAATCATATCCAAAATCCAAAACTAATCAAAACCCTAATTAAAACCCTAAGTCAAATCCTAAACCCTAATTAAAACCCTAATTAAAACCCTAAGCTAAACCCTAAACCCTAGGTCAAACTCTAAACCTTAATGTCAAACCCCAACAACTTATAACCAATTCTCACCTTCACCCTAACAACCTATAATAACCTCTAACCACCTAAACAAACTTAACCAATTCCCACCATCACCATAACAACCTATAACAACCTCTAATCAGCTAAACAAACTTAACCAATTCCCATTTCATCATAACAACCTATAACAACTTGTAACAACCTCCAATAACCTCTAACTAACCATAACCAACTACTCTAACAACCCTAGCCATTTGCAAGCCTATAAATAACCCCCATTTGCAAGAGAAAAAAAGAGGAGAAATGGAGCGAAAAAACTTGGAAAAATCTAAAAGGAGAGCCACCAAGCTATTTTCTCTCAACCAAGGCAACCAGAGATGTCCAGGAAGAGAGAGGAAGCTCGGGAATGAGACGAATCTGAGTTTCAGGCCATCCCCAGCCATATCCGGCGAGCTCCGACGACTTCCGACGAGCTCCGGCGGTCATCACCCTTGCCAGCTCAGGTATGTGCCCTTCAGACCCTAACTTTTTCCAATTTCGATTCCTCAAGTCTCCCTCTTCCTTCCCTGGTCGATTCTAGTAGAGCTAGAGGTTTTCCCAGGTTGGAATCGTTGCTTCAGGCGTCACTGGAGTTATTCTCTTAAAACAGAGGTGGGGGCACGAATCCAGTATTCGATTTGTGCCCCAAGGTGCTCGATTCTTCCCCCATGAGATTCCTCTTGCTTCTCCGACCCCTGAAGAGCCGTTTCAAGCCCTCGCCAAGCCTCCAGTAGCCAATCACCGGAATCACGCATCGTCGCCGCTGTCGAGGAAGACAACTGGCAATAGAGTTGGATCTAGTGCCTCCAGCTCCGCTATGCCTCTCCAAGCCTCCAAGAACCTTCCATGACATGCCCCCAGCACTCCACAGCAATCAGAGCCACATTTCATGCACTGGATCACCCCCACAGTCGAGCTCGTCGGAGTGGATCGGGTCGATAGCGAGCGTGGTCCGGGAAACGAAGAGCGTCGCCTTTCTTGCTTCTAGAAGAGGAGAAACATTCCACTCATCACCCTCAAGCCTCTAGGAGCCTCAAACTGCCATGCCGTGGCCTCCAGAGCCTCCTCCTTCCACGACACCGTCGTCGAGGATGCATCGACGGCGAGGGGGACGGGATGAGGATTCCGGCCATCGCCATTCAGATCCAAACCATTGGATCTCCTCCCCTCCTTCTTCTCTAGCTTCTAGTAGGACCTGATGCTTGATTAGGCATCAGGATGCCCCGGAAGGGCATCCCAGACGGTCGTCGACAGTCGGACTCTGTCACCTGTGGTCGTCGTATGCTTTCTTTTAAAAAATAAAAATAAAAAAATAGTTTTTTCTTTTATAAAACTTCATATACTTTTGTTTTCTTACAAATAGTTCATTTTTTATTAAATCTAGGCCCCTACGCAGAATTTTTAATCATTTTAATTATGTTTGCTTTGAAATATTACAATGTGACCCCTGTACCTTCTTGTTAATGTTTTCTTGGCTTGAAAATTTGATAAAAACCCCAGAGTTACTTTTCATACATTTTAAGTCCAGAATTTTGCATAAAAAATCCTGAGCTTTACTGAAAAAGTTCTGAATGCATGCCTTTCTGTCAAAATTGCAAATCAAACCTTGGATATTCAAATATTTGCTCAGATGTGTTCAAGAATTGCATTTTAGCCCCTAAATTTCACTGATTTCACACAGAATGCATATTTTCTAGGGAGAAAGTGCACAGTAGTCCCTAAACTTCTTGGATTTCAAATTTAAGACCATTTTCTTGCACATTTAACCCTGAATTTCTTCAAAACTGCATTAAACACATGTTTTACTGACAAAATTGCATGTTGAACCCTAGGAATCCTGATTTTGACCAAAAATGCATAGTTTTGCACATTTGACCCCAGATGTCTTCAAAATTACATAAAATGTGTTTTCCTATGTATTTTTGATGGTTTTGCCACAGAGTTTTAGTTTTCATTCAGAATTTGTGAATTTTGCACAAAAGCCCTTGGAATTTACATTTTTTACTCACACATGCATTTTGTACATTTTGTTGCTATTTTTCTTGCATATTTTCTCATGTCTTCTTTCTTGCATTATGCACACACTTCCAACTTGTTTCAAACTAAATTTTCACATTGTTTCTCGGATTTCTTTCAACTTTTACGATTTTGATTTGATTTAGGTTTCCATCGTCTGTGGGCATACATTAACAGGCTTGACAATGCCGACATTGACCTGAAAGAGGATTAATTTCCCCAATTTGATTTTCTCGGATTTCCTCAAGTATTCGCTGATTTGCGTGATGCTTTCCGAGTATTCTCGATTTTCACAATTTTCCTCATCGCCTAAAGGGCATACAGTAAAGTGGCATTATCAATGCCTTCATTTGTCCCTTGGATTATCATTTTTTCATTTTTCCTTCCTCATTTCTATGAATTGGCATGTTTTCCAGTCATATTTAGCATGTGCACTCAGAATAGGCAAGCATACACACAATAGACCAATAGTAAGTAGGAAACCTAGAAAGGCTAATTTCTTCGGGCGCATGGGGGTGCCTAACCCCTTCCCCATGCGTAACAAGTCCTTATCCTTTCTCTGGCACGCATTGATTTGTGCACTACATCCATTATGCATGGAGCATGCATATGTTTTCTTCGCCTTGGTTTCTTTTAGATTTTTCCCTTTGTGATTGGTTTTCCTCGTCTTTCTATTAAAAGACTAGGTGGCGACACCATTCCTTATCCTTTTTTATCTTTCCATGGTGTTTCCGAGCCTTGTCTTCTTCTCCGGATTCACCATCTTCGTCGTGACCATATCGGGACTCCTCATGTGCTTCCATGCACCATAAGAGAGCCGTGCAGGGTTCCACCGACATGGTCACAATTTTATCTTCCGTTTTGTTTTCGATTTTCCTCGTCATCCGGTTTCCTTCTTAATAGACTAGGTGGCGACTTCGATTTACTCCTTATCCGTAAGTGATTTGGGGTTTTGCTTCTTCCTTCCCCTCTCTTTCCCTTTTCGAAGTAGCATCCACACAGCTAGCGACTCCATTTGGGATTTGAGACTCTAGCTTTCTCTTTTGCCATGTTCTTGTTTGTGTGGTGATGTTGTTTGTTTACTTATTCTTGTTTTCCTTGTTTGATGTTAGTGATGCCTTTTGTGGTGTGATTGTTTTATTTACACAGATGCTATGTCACGATACTTAGACATGACATGTGTAGACACCCCATATGCTTGCAGTTGAACCCTAAACCTAAACCCTAAACTATCATAAGCCCTAGACTTAGCAAACCGTAATCCAAAACCCCTAACCTAGCCTAAACCCTAATACAAAACCCTAAACTTAGCAAACCCTAATCCAAAATCCTAAACCTAGCCTAAACCCTAATCCAAAACCTTAAACTTAGCAAATCCTAATCCAAAACACTAAACTTAGCAAACCTTAATCCAAAACCCTAAACCCACCCTAAACCCTTACCTAAACCCAAAACCTAACCCTAAGTCATAACCCAAAACCCTAATCTAACCACTTAAACAAACCCTAACCACATCCCACTTTACCATAACAACCTATAACAACCTTGTTGTAAATATGCCTTGAATTATATCTTTGTTTAGGGTTAGTTTGGTCATTTGACCATTTAGGTGCCCTAGTATTTAAGAAGGCTAAGGCACAGAATATGTAACCTCTTTTGGCATTATGTAGCCCTATTTTGTCTCCAATTGTGTAGAGAGAACTCCTTCCTCTTCTCTCCATATCTAGGGTTTCATGTGAGGTTCGTCTGTGGGGGAGGGTTTGGATGCTTGGGATGTGGGCATCCATCCGTTCGTATTTGTTTTC
>JAMKQA010013169.1:0-11951 GCA_024699735.1 Posidonia australis
ACACCGGCTCAAAGCTCGGAACCACAGTCTTTTCACAACACATTATTAGTGTTCCAAAACTCTTTCCAGTTTTCCAAAACCCATTTTCCATTTCATTCTTTCCGTTGCAGGACTCTGTTCCTTGCAACACACGACCCTCCACTGGGGTCCTAACTCAGGCCATCAAAACCACAATAAAACCATAAATTGGATCTCAAGCCCAAAAACCATACAAAACCATCCTTTTAAATCATTTATAGGGTCAAAACCCAAAACCACACCCAAATCCATTTGTTTGGGGTACCACATGCCTCCATGTCATTACACGGGGCAAAACACCAATCACATACATCCATCATACCAAAACAACCACTTAATATCATTAAAAACCACATTAAAGGCTTTAAAAATCTGGGCAAAATTGACATACCATTTTCCCAATTCAGTATGCCGAAATCCCCTGATTTGGCATACCGAAGGGGAAATACTTCGGTATACCGAAATCTCCTGATTCGGTATACCGAAATACTTCGGTATACCGAATCCCTGTCAGATTTATCAGACAGTGGGGAAACAGTTGACCGATATCCTCCGGTCGTCCGAGGCCAAAAACGCGGGGTACTGCTTGGGAGTAAAACGGTATGCCAAATCCAATTCGGCATACCGTTTTCTGCTGTTGCAGAAAACGCCCAAGCCACCGTCCTCCTTTTCTCCCCCAAGTGGGAGTAAGAATCGGACCCCCCAAACAAACACCATAAATTCTCATAAAAACATGGGGTGTAGACCCTCAAGTCTACTACAAAACCCCACAAACCAATCATGATTTCATCAACCACACAGGAAGATATAAATTTGCAAAGGAAACATGCTCAGAAATAACCTTAAAGCATTTAAGGCAAAATCTCCACAAAACTCCCAAAATCCACACAATCTAGCATGATCCTTACACAAACACATCATAAAAATCATTGCCAATCATCTCATGATTTTTCTACAATTTCCATGCATTTATTACGATTTTCATGCATTTAATCTACTATTAACCCAAATACTGAACGGAAGGAGGAGAAGGATCGCGTACCTCACCCAGGCCTCAGGCGACCCTTACCACACTCCGGCAAGCCTCCACAAGCTCCGGCAGAACGTACGGATGGCTCACCACCTCCTCCCACACGCGCGCCTCAGCTCCCTTTCTTCTCTTCCTTTCCTTTCTCGCCGCACACCTCCTCTGTTCTGCCCACTCCTGCTCTCTCTCTTATTTCCACCACCATCCACATGGCACCGGCCACCCATCTCGTCGGACGAGATGGGGAGGCACGGGCCTCCGTTGCTGGTGGCACAGGTGGAAGAAGAGAAAGAAGAAGAAGACTAGAAAAATGGGTGGAAGGCGTGGCTCACGAGAGAAAAGAAGGAAAAAGAGGAAGAACAGAAAAGAGGAAAGAATGGCACGCAAATCGAGACAACTGTGCATCCTCAAATCGGATTCCCCAAGGGTCCCAAATCACAGGCAGATGCACAAAAAGCCAACCACAACCACACACAACCAAGAAACAACAGATTATCCATTAATAAACCATTAAACACAATTTAGCGAATAATTACATAGCTTATTATGAAAATGGATAATCAGGCCCAGATGTTACAGTGAGTAAAGGAGATTTCCAGCGTATGGTTTTAAAGAACATGCCTTTGTTTTGCCATGGTTGTAGGAAAAGTGGGCACTCTTATGATAGTTGCGGTCGCAACCCTAACAACAAGTGTGTTGACAGGGATAGAGGAGAGGCTTGAAACACTATAGTAGCGAAGCAAGCTGTTGGGCAAGGGAGAGCAAAGCCTATGAGGGTGTGGAAAGCAACAGGGAGAATTTTGGCGCTCAAGGACGTTCTAACTATTCAAGACCATAGTGATGTATTTGTTAAGGAGGTGTTCCAGAGACTTAAGAAGGATCTGGTGGGAGGAGAGAAGCAAGATTTTATCTGGGATGAAGATCCAGAGGTTTGTGCAATGCTAGCAGATGTGTTTGGCAAGGACGAAGAGGTTGGTGATGTTTTGCAGAACCCTACAGTTGGTGCAATGATTAGTTATGGTATAGGTGATGAAGAGCAGGATGAGGAGGAAGGTGTGCTGGTTAATGCTGCTTGTGTCTCATGTAGTGGGAGTCTTGTTGATCACATGATATCCAAGGACATGGGTTTAGGCCATCAGGATAAAGCAGATGGGAAGTGCTCGATAGATGGAAGGTGCTCGGTGAATGGTGAGAGTCTCGGTGATCACATGATATCCAAGGACATGGGTTTGGGCCATCAGGATAAAGCAAATGGGAGGTGCTCAACGGATGGTGATGCTATTGGTTTTGAAAGCAGTCAGGAATTTTGAGGAGGTGGAAGGGATATAGATCTTCATATGTAGCATCCTAAACGTAGGCTAGGAAGGCCAAGGAAGACGCTATCTCTCTTATAGTGGGGGTATGCTAGCAAGGGCACACATGCAGTAGTCACGGATGATGTTAGTGGCACACATACTGGCCCTATTACTAGAAGCAAGTCCCTGTCTAGAGGCCTTTCAAATGCTTTTGAACTTCTTTGCAATGAGGAACATCATTTGGAATGCTATAAAGGTCAGAAATAGGCCCACAATGAAGTGCTTGAAATTCTTGGTTAGAGCTTACAATCCTACTTTGATTGCTATTTTAGAGCCTTTTATATTGGTGGATAGAGGAGCTATTTGAAAACTAGTCTGGGTTTTGATCAGCTGGATTCCAATGAGGAGGACAGAGGTAAGATACGGTTGTTTAGCTCTTCTTCTAAACATCTTGTGGTGGTTCATAAATGTTCCCATTCTTTTACTATTTCTCTATTTGAAGAGGACGTGGGGAGCCATATGTTCTTCTCGTTTGTTTACGCCAGTTGTAATGGTGCTACTCGTAGGAGTCTCTGGGACACTCTGGAGTCTCTGGCTAGTATGGAAGTGGGTGCTCCTTGGTGTGTGGTTGGGGATTTCAACACGATCTTGTCTACTTCGGAGAAGAAAGGAGAAAGGTTCCCCAGGCAGTTATATATAGAGGAGTTTAGAGATTGTCTTCATACTTGCATGCTTTCTGATGTTGGTTGTGTGGGTTCCCCTTTCACGTGGTGTAACAACCAACAGGGTGGGGATAGGATTCTGGCTCATCTGGACAGATGTTTGACTTGCAAGGATCTGCAAGTTAAAGTGTCTCATTTTGCCCGGTTAAATTCAGATCATGCTCCTTTATTGTTGCAGCTCTCTTTGCCTAAGGAGACCGGTCCCACTCCCTTCAAATTTCTCAATGTTTGGTTGCATGATGATAGGTGTTTGCCGATCATTAAATCTTCTTGGGAGAAGGAAGTGGAGGATGAAGGAGATATGTCTTACAGGTGGTTTCTGAAGACAAAACGGCTGAAGGGGGACTTAAGGCATTGGAATGAAAATCAGTTTGGGAATATTTTTGAGAGGATTAAAAGGGCTGAAGAGCATTTGGCTGTGTTACAGGGAGATATAGACTTGTCTAATGAGGAGGTACATCAGCAATAGGTTATTGATGCAAAATAGGAGTTGGAGAAGAGTCTTATTCAGAAGGAGAACTTTTGATGCCAGAAAGCTCATTGCCAGTGGTTGAAAGAAGGTGATAAAAATACCAAATTCTTCCATAATTACGTGAACCAGAGAAGGGTGAGGAATACCATTCATGCTATCAAGAACGGCAGTGGGGAGTGGATAGATGATATTTCTACTATTCAAGACTGTGGCATTTAGTTTTTCCAAAATCTATTCTCTTTTGAGGGTTCCCAAATGGAGGATTCTATATTACATTGCATTTCAACGGTGATGATAGAAGAAGAATGCAACTTATTGTCCAACATATCTACTTTGGAGGAAATTCATCAAGCCTTGCTTTCTATACCTACTTCTACGGTTGCTGGTCCAGATGGGTTCTCTTTGCCTTTCTATCTTGCTGCTTGGGACATTATTAAGGCCGATCTATTTGCTTTGGTCAATATTTTTTTGTTGGGGGTCTTATGCATCAGAGTTTTGGCGCTTCCATGATCTGTTTGATTCCTAAAGTTGAGCATCCAGTTTCTTTTGCTCAATTCCGACCTATCAATGTGGGTAACTGGTTCATATTCAGGAGCAAGCTGGCTTTGTTCAAGGTAGGGATATTTGCGATCATATTCACTTAGTGCAGGAGCTCATTGGGGACTTGGACAGAAAATGTAGAGGGGAGAATGCGGTTTTCAAACTAGACATGTTGAAGGCCTATGACAAAATGGAGTGGGCATTTCCCTTGCAGTGTTGCGTAGATTTGGTTTCTTTGAGAGATTTGTGGGGTTGGTCAGTAGGACGTTGGAGAATAACTGGTTCACTGTTCTTATTAATGGGAAGCAATCTGGTTTTTTCAAATCGACTAGAGGCCTCAAACAGGGTGATCCATTGTCTCCTTCTTTGTTTATTCTAGCACAGGAGGTTTTCAGCAGAGGATTACAGGAGCTATTTCTTAAAGGATTATGTCAACGTTTTGCGACTGCTAGTAAAGGGGTGGCCCCATCTCATTTGTTTTTTGTTGATGATGCTATGTTATTTTGTAGAGCTGACATTAATTCAGTTAACGTGCTTATGGATTTTGTGACTAAATATGAGAAGTCTTTGGGGCAGTGCATGGGGAGAAATAAATGCACGTATATTTGGAGGCATTCCTCTGCTATTCACATGGGCATTGAATCCATTACTGGTTTTGCCAGGGGTGTTTGGCCTTTGACGTATTTGGGGGCTCCTGTTGCAGGTGGATGGCCAAGGGTGCATTATTTCCAACCCTTGGTGGAGAAGATTTGTAGACGGATTGACAATTGGGCCTCTCGATTTCTTACTATGAGGGGTAGGCTTATTTTGATTAAGCATGTTCTTTCTTCTATTCCTATACACATTCTTGCTATCTTAAGCATTCCCAAAAAGGTGATTGATTCTATAGATCGTTTATTGAAAAATTTCCTCTGGGGATACAAGGATGGAAGACGTAGTCATCACTGGGTCAGTTGGGATCTGTGTAGTAGGTCGTTGATGGAGATGGGGCTGGGTATTCAAAAGTTTGTAGATATGTATCTTCTCTTTAGAATCAAGTGTTCTTGGAAACTTCTTTAGCATAATTCACTATGGAGTTCTTTTTGCTATAATTAGTACAGTGTTACAAGAAAAGGCTGGTTGGCGTGCCCCCTATCTTTTGGGTTTGCCAGGTGGTGTTCTCTCATGAATGTGATGCCTTGGGTGATCTCACATTCCATGTGGCATATTGATAAAGGGAATGCTTCCTTCTGGATGGATAAGTGGTCTTCTAAGGGAATTATTTTCAATTGCTTCAGTCATTTTCATTGCACTGATTTAAATGCTAATGTCGCTGATGTTTTCTTCCATAGAGATTTGTTCTTGCATCAGGTTGCTGGGGACCACATGGAGTTAAAGGCTTTGTAGCAGGAATATTTCAGTTAAATGGATCTGGTTTATGGGGCTACCTTCTAAGGTCTCTATCTTTTTGTGGTGTATCAGCTAGAATGCTATTGCTGTGGATGATAATATATGTGCTCTAAGAATCCCTTTTGTTTCCAAGTGTTACTAGTGTCAGAACACAGAGATTGAGACGATGGATCATTTGCTGTTGCATAGTGATTTGGCATCTAAGGTGTGGAAGTTTTTTTGTCATTTATTGGCCATTCAAGTTCTTCAAGATGTTTCTTCTACGATTCTCGATTGGCATCAAAAGGTAAAGGGTTCTTCTTATTTCCATTCACTTTTGGGAATTCTTCTAGGATTCATTTGTTGGCATGTGTGGAAAGAGAGATGCTCTAGAAGATTCTCTAATGTAAGCTGTACTTGGAGGTATATTATCTCTTTGATTATTGCAGATTGTAACATTATTTTGGGTGATAAGGTGTTTTCTTGTATTGGGGCTGAGGTTAGTCTGCTCCAAGGTGCTGGATTTCACGTATCTTCTACCCGTCGAGATCAATACGTGATTGTCAGGTGGTTACCTCCTTCTTTTGGACTTAAGGCTAATGTTGATGGTTCCTTAACCAATGCTAGGGCCCGGGGAGGTGGCATTGTTAGAGATGGGAGGGGATGTGTCATCCTTGCTTTCTCCAAAATTTATGGTGATATTTCTAACAACGAGGTTGAGATCAGGGCAGTTTGGAACATCATTATGCTTTGTCATAAACTTAATATTGAGCTAGACATTATTGAGTCTGATTCCTCTTTGGTGGTTAACATGTTGCAAGGGAAAATCCAGCCTACGTGGAAGTGTTGGAGGTGGTGGAGGAATATTGTAAAATATAGTTTGGATTTTACTCATTGCTTCCGGGAGGCTAATTTTGCAACTGATTTTCTAGCCAAGGATGGAGCCATTTACCATCACGACAAAACATACAACAATTATGGGGAGCTTCCTAGAAGACTCAGAGGCATTTGTAATCTTGATAAACGGGGTATGCTTGCTATTAGAACTAGAAAGTGTATGGGTTAGTCTTTTTCTCCTTTTCATTTTCCCAAGGACATGGGTTTTGGAGAGGAGTTTTTTCTTGACTACCCTAGGACTAGTGATAGATGGGTCCTGATCCTCTTTTTTGAGGTGTATCAAAAACTTTGTACTCTTTCACACTTTATTATATAATAAAAATTTCTTTTGCCCCAAAAAAAAATCTTTCTATGCATGCTTCAACCAAACAATATGTAGGGAAATCGCAAATAGTCCAAAGCAAGGTAATTGTTCTATTGAAAGTTTATCGCTTGCATGTATTGTATGTCTCAACCCAGTGTCCCAAAGTATTTTCAACTGGTCTATAAGAGGCCTCAAGTACACGTCAATGTGTTTTCTACGATAACTTAGACCAGGATTGAATAAAGACAAAAACATGTACGGTTTTTTATTACACATCAAAGGAGGTAGATTATATGGTGTTATCACCACAGGTCAACACCAGTAATCTTTCCTTCTTTCTTGTAGATTGAATCCATTACTAGAAAGACTGACAACAACGTTGCGGTTTTATATAACAAATGAAGGGAATGATTCCTTTAAGACTTGCCAACAATCACTATCAAAAGGATACTCCATATTAGTGTCGTATGTATGATCTACATGCTATATCATATCTTTTGCAATTTCTCTTCAATAGTACAACCTCTTTAGTCTTGATGCTAAAGGGAAATAACAAAAAACCTTCTGAAGTACATGTGCTTTTGAGTCGCTTTTGTAACGAAGCTAGTGACATTCTAGATATTCTAATTTATTTTTGTGTTCCTTATAGTATAGGATGTGATATTTTAAGTAAGAATCAATCTTTACCTTCACTAACTCCATGTTTTTTATCATTTTCTTCGTTTCGTAGTTGTTCTTCAATAATTGATGGTTTTCTAAAAGGATTTTCTTGATTTTACCTATCATGTTGTCATAACAGTTATCTATCATGTTGTAATTGATCTTCAAAGTCAATAACTCAGACTCAGTCAATAACATTGTGTAATTCTTGCAACTTGACCATAGTGACTCCGTCTTTCTTAACAACTTATAAAACTCTTGAGATTCTCCATATAGCTCTTCATCGACAAACAGGTCAAACTTAAGACTTGCTATATTTAGCATCATGTCCATAATAGAATCCATACTAACAGGAACAACATTCCCATGATAAGAAAAGGTCTTTCTATATTTAAATCAATACTTGTAGCCTTCCACAAATCCTTTTTTATACAAATGTATTTTCACATCCTTTCTCAATTTTTTTAGTAGTACATATTTTTTACAAAGACATAATTCTATCATTACTTTCTACAATGCATTAACCTTGACCACATACAAAATCTACGAACTCTTGAATACTACGTTGAAAACTGTCACATACATAATCGCCTACAACTTGTGTATACATTCAATCATGATTAGAAGATATTATTTTCTACAAAAAAAAATTACAATAAGATGTCTAGAATGAAAAAAAAATGATGACATTTGAAAAGGAAGGTAACATAAGTATCATAACACTCTATTGTTAGGAACAAATTTTTTGTCAATCCTTCAAGGACCCAATAAGATGAGATAAGATTAGAAACTTGAAAATTCTAAAAGAGAAGCATCATGCCTATAACATGATGTGATGAGAAACTACAACTTTTTTTTTAGTAAGGTTGAAGTTGGTTAGTGAGTTTTTTTGTTAGTTTAAAAATAAAAATTAATCTAAGGTATTTCTGAAACTAGACAACTCTTAATTGTCCTAATGAACTTGAGTCTTTAAGGGTTGATGTCTACATTCATTTTATTAAAGGTCTTGGAACACTTAATGATTTGAATAGTTATATGGTTTGTGGGCAAAGAAATGGGTGATGAAATCTTCACCTCATTTTGTTTAATAGGTGATGCCCTCTAGCATATTAATTTTAATGTATTTTCAAAATAATATGCAATACTATTGATAAATGCATGCATAAATAAAAACATAGTAAATATTTATGATGTATGATTAGGATTGCAGCCTTTAATCGAATACAATAAGATAAAAGAAATATATATACACAATATTGTCTATAATAATGAATGATGTATAATTAGCATTTTAAGGTACTTTGATTTTGATTATCACTTTTATCATCACATATGTGATGGTTGTATAAGTTTTATGTAATTTTTAAGAATTATTGCCAACTTCAATGAGTGAGCTACTACATTCATGATGATAGTTAGATAATTTTAATTAATTTAAATACAATTTTAATATTTAAATCTTAATCCTTAATAACTCCCACTTTCAAGAAAACACACCCATAAAAAAACAAAAAACGTGCACCGATGTGAGCGACGATGAAAATTCCCCACAACACATAAAAAACTACATGAAACGAGATAAAATCCATTAATGAGGTGTGTAAACATTCAGTGTACTAAAGATGCATACTTGGCTTCTGATAAACGATTTACTATAATGTGCGTGTAATACCAGGACGTTACAACATCTATGTCGGTTTGTCTTGGGGAATGGAAAGAGCGACTATGTTGAGGAGTCGAAGGGGTCAGCAGCTACAATTGACAGAAAGACCCATCGTCGCCGACTGTGAGTTCGCCGGACTTAGACTGGGAGGCTCATCGGACGTGGAGGAGTTCGCCAACGTACGGAGTCGATTATCAGAATAAGTTATGCAGTGAATATATACGGGATTGAAGAGGTTTGTGACGGGTTGTTAGGAGATTTACTATTTTAATAGTTTCTGTGAATAGGGGCTTGCGTAAGGTTGAAGAAGGTACTGTAGCTTTATTTTGGAAGAGGAATATAGCCTTATTTTAGGTGCATATGATATTGAAATGGATGGCAAATAAATGAATAGTAATCCAAGAATAAGGTGTTGATGGGTTATGTCGATTTTGTTACTATAGCACCGTTTTTTTGCACTGTTGGAAAAGTTCCTGTTTATTGGATTGTTTAACTATCATGTACGCTGGGGGTTGTTACTACATGATCATTATTGCATAGTATGCATAAGTCTTTTTATTGAATTTTTCAATTATCATGTAGAGAATAACTGTAGCAATATCATGTAAATAGAAACCTAAATCAAGATGAACTGTGGTAACATTTTGTGAACAATAAATTATATAGCTAAAAGAGATTTTATAGTAAAGTCTCTAGAGTTATATGTAATTAAACTTTAATCTAATTAAGTAAAAAGAATATTACATATATCTTCCATGATAAAGTATGAATATAAAATGAAAGAGAGAATAAGATCTTGGCATATAATGACTCTAAAGGGGTAATGACTCTTCGGAGTAATGTGCCTAAGGAGGTGTATTGATTTGACGAGGTTAAGTTTTGGATTCTTTTGAGAATATGGTGCAACAATATGAACACAAGGTTCAGATTTAATGTCTATTGAGTGACACAAGTTGGTATCTAAAGTCCTCGTTAATGAATCAAGTATGTAATTGAACATGTAATAACAGGAGTGAGGATGAGTTGTATACCAATTGGAAGATCATGTTATACCTGTAGTGGATAATCTAATGGATCCAATAGAAGACTGAAAGGAAATAAAAGTGAAAACAAAGAATTTGATTACGAGTCTATCTAGAAATGTGATAAGTTAGGATCCCATTTGCATATTGGAATTTTCATATCCTCATATTATGTTGTTGTCTATTGTAGGTAATCATGAGTTGTAGAGTTGTATAACTTGGACTTGCATGGTGGACAGTTTTGACTCAATAAATACACATGAGACTCAAAAGAATATAGTTCTAGTGATGTTTTAAATACTAAATCATGTAATAGAACTTTTATGGATAGATTTAAGAGATTTAATAAATGATGGTATTTTAATTGTTCTCTTTATCTGTTTGTATTGTTCACACATTGATGGAGCCTTTGTTATTACTTTCACTAGCATGTGCATGTGTGGACGTTACAGTGCGTGTGTGTGTGTAGTGCGTCTTGATGTATTATACAATTGTTTTTTAATTATCCTACTATTTGATCTATTATTGGAAGAAAAACATATAACACAAAAAACATTTAGAAACAATAAAGAATGCTTCATTTGAGAAAAACAAAGCAAAACGCAAAGAATACAAGAGCAACACCTTCTCTACATTTTCTTTGTGCATGAAGGTAAAATTGGCATACATTATACATTTGTACAGGCAAAGAGAGATGTAGCTAGCTATTGGTATTAAATTCTAAATCTTATATTTTACAAATTACTAAAAAACTAGCATAAATATGCACAAGAAACACAATGAACTGCTTAATACCATTTCTCTAATCACTATTAAATGGCTACACATTTTTTTTGCAATTCAAGCACTTGACATGTGAACAATCAAGCACATGACATACTAAAGATATACATTTAACAATCAATCACATGACATGTAAACAAATGACCATACATTTTTTGCAAATCACATCTATAAATGTTTCATATTTATGGAAAAAATTTATTAAAGATTGTCCTAACAATAAAAGCATGAAAATATTTTGAGAATCATAATGGGTCATTGACTTTCGGTGAGAAGGAAGTTGTGGCAAGGTAGAAGAGGAGCAGTAGGCAAAGGGGAGGCGTAGGTGGAGAGGAGGGGTAGGTGTGGAAGAGCCGAATGTAGAGGGGAGGTGGTGGTGGAGTGGAGGTGCTGGAGAGGAGTCGCAATTGGTGGTGATTGAGGAGGAGTCAATGGCAAGGAGGAGGAGGACAAAGTGATGGAGAGTGTGGAGATGTCAGTAAGGAGGTAGAGAGGAGTCAATGGTGACGTTGACGAGGAGGAGTTGGTGGCGAGGAGAATGAGATGGTGCATGAGAAGCTACGAAGGAGGAGGAAAGGGTGCAGAGGAGAGGAAGGAAAGAAAAGGCCTGTGGTTAGAAATTTTAGGTTAGAATTAGCAAAGACATAATGAAGAACATGTCCTCGCTAAATCTAGAAATTCTACTAATGTTATTTTACGGCGAGGATATATCATTGCTAAATCTTTTGCCAGAAGTTTACAAGGATATTTCCTCGCTATGTTCTCACTATTTTTTCTTGTTAAATCTAGATATTCTACTATTCTAGTAGTGATTATAGAATCTTCTTCCTTTAGAAAAAGAATATCTTCAAACACAGTGATTAAAATATTCATGCATTCATCGAATAGCCTAGATATGTTGTTTTAGTTTCATAGCATAACAAAATACCAGGATGTACCCTAAAAAATATTATGTTAGTTGTGGCAAATAGTCCTACAGTTTAGATGATCAATTTAAAAAAATCATTTGGAAAATCACTATTTTCATGTGTATCTCTACTGAATCCAAATTCCTGTTGTGATACTCTTCTAGTTATCAATTGTTTAAAATAGATTCTTTGGTCCATTAAATCCCCATAGTCGTACCCTTCAAAATATTAAATTGTGTCCATGCACTATGTTCTCTTCTTTTGAATGTCTT
>JAMKQA010013171.1:0-10046 GCA_024699735.1 Posidonia australis
ATTATCATTGCCCAATGAGGAAATTGGGAGCCTGCCTGCAAGATGTGTCAAGTCCTCCTCATGTGCCACTACCCTAAGAGCTTAGGATGTGAGGGAGAGATTTCAGAGGAATGGGCTAAATGTACAAATTCCCATGGGACCTTTATCTCGTGAGGGAGTTAAAATGTTAGGTCTAGAAAGAGATTGAGCAGCAAAAATACACAAGACCTAGGAGCATAAAAAAATAAGGAGACAAAAGTAGCAGACAGAAGCTAAGCTCCACCGAGAGAGGCATGTAAACAACCTTACTCCTACCTTTTAGCTTGGAGAGGAGTAGAAGCACACACTTACTATGCCCTAATTGATCAAAGGGACTAGCCACCCCTTCAGTACAACAGAAGTAGCAGCCACCCTCCTCAGCGTTAGTGTTTATTACCTTCAAGCAGGAGTAGGGTCTATTAGCATGCCTATGAGGGGGAAAAGAAAATGGATCCTCAAAAAAAGTAGGTATAGGACCCTGAGCATTTGGCATGAGGCCCATAAACCTGAAGGAGAGCCACCAATAACCTAAGTGCTTAGGTTAGTGTCACATGAGTCGAGGGCACGGTCACCTCTCATAGTAGGCAAAACAGGCTTCCTCGGCGCTGAGGGCACCAATTGGCCATTTCTTTACATTTGCACAGCATTATTTATTTTGTAAAGCATCTTATTCGCATCTCGACCTAGGGGCATGTCAGCTGCCTTGTGAGTAGTGTCAGCATTTAGCTAAAGCGCATTTTTAAGCATAATTGCAAGCATTATTTTTTGCATTTCGACCAGGGGCATGTCGGCTGCCTTATGAGTCGTATAAGCATTTAGCATAGGTTGCATTCACTTTGCAAGGCATTTTGCTCATATTATGACCAGGGGCATGTCAGCTGCCTTATGGGACATGGTCTAAGCAAGCGAGCATCCAGCCAGGGGCATGATAGTCACTTCTTGTAAATGGAAGAATTTGAAATCAGAGACATATTGATCCTAGTTAGCAGATATGAATTGGCAAGAATAAGTAAATAATGCAAAGCAATATCAATGTTGTATGCCCTATCAGGAGTACAAGCATCTAATCAATACGAGGCCTCTTTGAACTGCTCGCCTCCTTGCTATCGCTGCCACCAGGCGGATCCTCGCTCGAGGTCCACGTCTCTTTGATTTCCGCCTTATACCTGGCTGTACAGCCCGAGCCTTTGACGAAAGCAAAAAGAGAAGACCTGGTGCCATCGCTCATCAGTCGGGCCAACCTAGCAGTGGATGCGTTAGAGCCCGCTACATGCTTTTTCAGCCTATCTGGGCAGGGGCATTGCTTTATGGAGTCTTGGCAGAAATCGAACTGGCGAAGAACCCGGACGGGATGGTACTCCACCCCTCCAGAAAATCCAGGGAGGACCACGAGCCGCATGTTCGTGGTGTTGAAGAAGGCAGTGAAGTTCTTTGATGCAGAAGGTATGATGCACTATGTCACATAATCTGCCTCGAGATTCTGCAGCTTTTCACACAGTTCAGGCACCCCCGGAAGCACCCTCGAATGATGGGTGTGGCTGTAGGCCTCAAAGACGCAAGGCCAGGGACGTAGAATCTTCACTCCCATGTGAGCAGCAAACCAGACCTGGCAAAAAGGGAGTTATGGTTATTTAAAGCACAGCAGAATTTTAAATATGGTCAGAGGATCTGCTTACCTGCACCAGGGCACCACATCCATAGAAGTGGCGAGATCGCCTCGAGGCCCGTTCCAAGCCTCAACGAGCAGAATCGGAGCCAGGTCAATTTCGCGAGCCGTTATAGCCCAGGCTATCTCGGCCACCTCAATGGCCACAGTTGTCTGACCATGACTGAAAATTAGCTCCCCAAAGAAGCGCAGCACGAAGCAGAAAAGCCACAGAGGGTGCGAGGAGCGAGCGCCACTGATGCTGTCAACGTAATCCAGGCGTATCATGGGAGTAGAACCATCCCGGCAGATGATGCTTTGCTCACATTCTTCCTTGGCAACGCCTGTGAGGCGGCTCACAACATGGACATAGCTGTCATGGCAGAAAAACATGGAGGGAGACAAGAAGGGCGATAAGCCGCAGATACGCCTGACCTCCTCCAAGGTGATAGTCATTTCCACTTGCCCGAAGCAGAACACGTGCGAAGCTGGCTTCCAGAAACGGGCCATGGCACATAGCAAATGCCAATTGACCTCTACTTTGGCAATACTGAGGAGGGAGGATGATATGCCCCAGGTCTTCAGTTGTTCTCGATCAGTATGTGTCAATGCGTCAATCCAGCCGCGCAGAGCATCCGAGCAGAATTTCGGGGTCTCCATGGTTGGATAGCCCTGCAAACATCAGCCATAGCAATAAGAAATGAAGAAAATTCAGCGGCATATTGCATGCAAGATCAGGTGTAAAGGCATACATGAAAATCTTGTTCATAAGAGACAGAATGCAAGAGGGACCCAAGAAAATCTACCAGTGTAAAGAAAATACAATGCAGAAGAATCTCAGGCAAAGCTGCCACGCAAAATAGAAATCTGTCATCCTAGTACAGTACAGACAAAGGGTTGCAAAAAATCTGTAGCAACACTGGAAGCACAAATACAGAAAATCTACTGAATCAAAAGAGGAAAAAGTTTGCAAAATAGCATAGAAAATTCCTAATCTGCAAAAAACTAGCAAAGATAATAGAGAAAGCATGATTAAATCCTGCAGAATATTGGCTATGTACAGGGGATCATGCATTAGACATACTACTGTAAAAAAAAAATCTGCATAAGCAAAATCTACAGGAAACGGCAGAAAATGGCAGTATACCATACCATTATGCGTCCGTACTTAGAAAATGGGTTGTAGAATCAAAATCAAGCGCTGCTATGCTTTTTCTTCACGAGAGTCGGCGGCTTTTCCCGTAAAAAACGAGATTTATATGGAGGAGCAACAGGGTTTTGTATCAGGAAAGGAAACAAAACTCGCCGTTTCTGGGGACGCACTTATATAGCGCAGGAAACTACCGCACCTAACTACCGCACTTAGGCGGCGCACCAAGGTGGCGCATATAGGTGGCGCCCAACAAGACAGAAATTCTGCAGCATCAGTTCAGATTATCTACCTCGCCAAATCGGCTCCATTTTTGCTTAATCCAGCATAGAGTACCTATTTGCATACAACCTGCACTTACAAAAACCCTGAAGGGCATATCGCAAAATCTGGGGATATCATATACATTTTCAAAAATGTTATACAATGTTTTTACAAAATTTTCAGCAATATACAGAAAGGATCATTCCTCCTCAGAGTCTTCCTCGTCAGATGCCGCCTTTTGGAAGTACTCAACGAGGGTCCTGTTGCCTCCTCGAGTGAGTCGGCGCGACCACTGAGCAGCAGCGGCAGCCTGAGAACGAGGAGCAGAGTTGAGAACCGCCTAGGTGACCTCGGTGTCTGAGCAGTCCTCCTCAGACGCCTCCATGGTGAAGTCCCCGCTGGTGTCTACATTTGCTCTCTCGACAGGGAAATCTTGCTGCAAAAGCAAACTTGTGTTAGAAATGAGAATTTTAAATATAGCAACAGCAGTACCAGGAGGAGAAGCATACCGGAACAATATTGCGCCAGCGCAGTTCCTGCAAAACAGCAGAAGCATCAGATATATTCAGTAAGGCAGGTTGCAAAATAAGAATCTTACCCGCTTTCGACGGATGTCAGCATAGAAGGCTCCAAATTGCTCCTCGAAGCCCTGTGCATTAAAGCAAGTACCAGATTATCATAGTACAAAAGCAAAGGGAAGCAAAGTAGAAATGGAAATTCTGTACCTGAGCCCAGCTGGTCGCATACCACATCCCGCGCTGGCTATCCCGCACAACCTCCTCGAATAGGTACGGCTTCCCTGCACGCCGGTACCAAGCAAGGTAATCTGTATAGTTGACTTCTCGAAGGACGTGCCTGTCCTGAGAAGCCATGGCAACTGCATGCCGACGCCTAGCAGCTGAGCGAGTCGTGGCCAGGAGGTCCATGTCAGCAGGAGGAGGGGCAGGAATGCAGAATACATCAGAGAACTGATGCTGCACATGCCCAGGAAGGTAGAGGGCCGACTTCTTCATGCAATAGAATCTCACCTGTTTGTCCCTCAGAACGCGGCCAGAGTTCAAGGGAGCCCAGTTGAAGCCATCATATCGAGCAAATGGGCGTAGGTGAACCTGTTACAGAAATAGAGGTGGTAAGCAAGCAAGTTGCAACAAGCATGCAAAATTAGAGTTAAGGCAGGAGGAAACTTACATCCTCGAGTTCTACCAGGTCCAGTAGATACCGGTAGGACTCATAGCTAAACACCCCAGCAGCAGCCCGGTGGTCAGGCTCGACCCACTGGCGAGGAAGGGGTAGGAGCTCGTCCCGTAGGCGGCCAAAGCAATGCCCCCTGGTGATATGCTCCATAACCCAGTACTGTAAATGCAAGCAAGGCAGTTTATCAAATGTAAAGCATAGAGTTTATTTAGCAAAGTAACACAAGCAAATACTTATAGTCAGCAGAGGGTACAGTCCCACATAAGAGCGGCGCTCGAGCTTCACCACATTGTCAAGCCCACAGACCAGCCATGTGTAACTAGCACCAGCCCAGTCATAGTGCTCCAGGTTGGTCAGATACGCAATCCAGTCAACATGGATACAGTAGGCCGACGAATCGCAGAAAATCAAGGCTAGCAGCTCCAGCAGAAAATGCCTCAGCACAAAATCCGCTTCCTCACTGCCAGGCTCAGGGTTGGGCCAGAACTTGTCCCATTCCCTTAACCACCCCACTGTGATCATATGCTTCCCCCTAGGCGGCTTAGGAGGAACATGGCCAAAATGTGCAGGCGCAAGGTGAAAGCCATGAGTAGTCTCACCAATAATAGGCTCGTCGCCAAAAGGAAGGCCCGTCAGTAGAGCCCACTGATCGGGCAAAACAGTCAGCTCGCCAAAGGGAAAGTGGAAGGAGTGTGTCTCGAACCTCCACCTTTCTACCATGGCCCGAAAGAAGTTGTAATGGCCATGGATGATGGGTAGGCGCAGCAAACCACCAAACGGAGACTGGTGATGGAGGAAGTCCTGCAGAAACTCCGGCAGATGGTGGAAATGCTCGAGCATTGGACCCTAATGGCACCACATGATCCTGTTTGCATCCCCCTCTTGAAATGTCGAGCGCATGTTTTGAACCGGGTCAGAAGCAAACAGCACAAAAGCAGAAAGCAATTTATAATGAGTTCAAAGCAAACAATTACATCAAACTCGGGGCTCTTGCAGATGTGACGGTCACTCAGCAGCCGCCCCTCGAAGTTTCCAGACTAATGAAAATGCAAATGTCAGAGAATACCAGACTTAAATGCTGTTTTATTCTATTCAAGCTTACCTCAACAGGGATAGCAGGTGTCGAGCTACCAGAGGCCCGCGACCTCGAGGAACTGCCCCCTCGTCTGGAATGAGAACCAGAGGGCATGTCCCACGAGGACTGTGGGGTCCCCGCCTCGGGAACTGAATCATCCTGCAGACAAAAAGTCGAACAGCAGCAACAAGCGCGATAAGATGCAAAGCATCTAAATTAAATATGGCTTAATATCGGACCGCAGGATATTTTGATGAAAAAAAACTATGGCATATAATGGCAGAATGCAAGCATACGGTTATGAATCAGTGCAAAAATGTCAAGCAATTCTACGCAAAGCAGTTGACAGAAAAGTCAGAAATTAAAAGCACAGCTATGGCAGTAATCGCCCAAACCAGTGAGCCTTCACGGCCAATCCGGCAGCCCGTCAGAGCACCACCGACAGCCCGGAGCGGCACTAGCAGCCTGCGCCTTCCCTTGGTGTACCCGCACTCCAAATCCAGCAGCCACCGCACGGAGAAGTTTGCCGGAGCCCGCGACTGCCATGGCCAACCATCGCGCCTACAGCCCGAAAGTCAGCCACCGCGCAGAAGCCCTAGCCGCTGCACTCCGAAACCCGCAACCACAGCCCGAGCCTGCCATTCCGCCGCCGCAACCCCCACGGAACGGGCTTGTTGCACAATCCGCCAGGGACCTCCCACCACCGATCACCCGCAACGAAAGGGGAGCAGGGCATACACAGAAAAAAAGGAGGAAGGATCGCAACTTACCCTCGCCGGCGAGCCGCGGTCCAGCCAATCCCGCAGCGTCTGATCCATGCCGCCGCCGCTGTCGCCGCAACCGCCCCGCACCACGCCGACGCGCCTCCCGTGCGCACCAGCCAGGAGCACCCCCTCCGCGCACTCCACGCGCGCCGCTGCTGCAAGGACAGGAAACCACTGCAAGAGAAGAAGAAGAGGAGGATGCACCCTTTCGCGCGAAGGAAGAAGAGGAAGAGGCGCGGGTTTTTTTGTTGGAGGAGGAAGAATTTTATTTTTCTTCCGTAAGGCTCAGGCTCAATGCTTGGGAAGGAAATAAATGCATCAACGTGAATAGTCAAGCAGCATGCAACTCTTTGCACTGCCATGCAGTCCCAGGCAGCAAAGAGGAGAAAGTTTGGCAGTTATGGCAGTTGGCTAGTGGGGCCCGCACGAGAAATAAGCCAAAGTGCAAAGCGCAAAATGACCATGGCAATTGCATTCCAGCCCTTATCATTCCACAGCAAATATCAAGTACAGAATATGCAGTGTCCAACATATGGCTCACAAAATGCACCGTGTGGGGTAATTTGCAGAAAACCCCCTACATTTTGAAAAATTGCAAGTCAGTCCCGAAGGGACGTAGAAAATTTGTTTCAGAGCAAACATTTGTCGATAGACAGTAGAACCTCAAATGTCTGTGCACAGACGCAATACCGCAACCAAAAAGCAGTTTGGTGGGGTAATTTGCAGTAAAGCCCAAAAGTTATGGATATTTGCACACAAGTCCTTACCTTTGCAAGCCATTTGAAGAATCAGAGATCTGAGCATGCATCTCGACCAGAGTGTCAGTCTCCGCATCGCAACCTCGGCAATCAGCACATTGCAGTTCCTTCCAGGGGAGTAATCCTGGAGTTATCACTTTGCTTTCCGGGATCTCATCCTGAGCGGATAAGACCCGTTTGCCCCTTTGGATTTCTGCAGGCGCGGAATCCAGCTTGCTTGACTTTGATCGGGCGGTCATTGTCCTTTGCCCCTTGGATTTCCGCGGGCACAGAATCTAGCTTGCTTGACTTTGACCGGGCGGTCATTGTCCTTTGCCTCTTCGGATTTCCGCGGGCGCGGAATCTAGCTTGCTTGACTTTGATCGGGCTGTCATTGTCCTTTGCCCCTTGGATTTCCGCAGGCACAGAATCTAGCTTGCTTGACTTTAACCGGGCGGTCATTGTCCTTTGCCCTTTGGATCTCCACGGGCGTGGAATCCAGTTTGCTTGACTTTGACCAGGCGGTTAAGGTCATGTGCCCCCTTTGGATCTTCGTGGGCGCGAGATCCAGCTTCTTGGCTTTGACCGGGCGGTCAAATGTCCTTTGCCTTTCCTAGGCTTTCCTTGGCTTTAACTGGGAAGTTAAAGTCCTTGGTTTCTCGGATTTCCTTGGGCAGGAAATCCCGTGGCTCGACCTTTTGACCCGATGGTCAAGGTCCTAGCCCCTTTCTCGAATTTCCTAGGGCAGGAAATCCCGTGGCTCGACCTTTTGACCCGATGGTCAAGGTCCTAGCCCCTTTCTCAGATTTCCTAGGGCAAGAAATCCCGTGGCTCGACCTTTTGACCCGATGGTCAAGGTCCTAGCCCTTTTCTCGAATTTCCCCGAGCAAGAAATCCAGTTGTTCGACCTTCTGATTGGGCGGTCAAAGTCCCCTTTTCTAGATTCTCGCGGGTGCGGAATCTAGTTGCTTGACCTCTGACCGGGCGGTCAGGGTCCTCTTTTTTCTTTTCTCTCCTAGATTTCCCGCGGGCGCGGAATCTAGTTGTTGGACCTTCTGGCCGGGCGGTCGAGGTCCTTTTGTTTTTTCCTTTCTAGTTTTCGCGGCCGCGAAATCTCTTTGTTCGCCTTTGGTCCGTGTGGACTGGGCCCTGCTTCGCTTGACAAATTATCCCTTTGTCATGCCCCCTTTTCTTTTTCTTGGGCTGGTACCCCCAACTACTCGGTTGACAACCGTCACGCTGTCAGGCGGCCGGGGTTGGCGGGGCGTATTTGGCTCATCATATCCCATCTCTTTGGTTGATAACCTCATAATCCGGCTGATGAGTCCGACAACTTATCATTTTCTTGCAATATTTGCTTCTGTTTGTGTTTTTTAGCTTTAGCATCAATTTTGCATCGGCTTCGCGTCGGCTCTTGCATTTGCATCATGCATTAGCATTGCATTCCCAGCATTTAGACCAGTAGGTGCATGCACTTCGCATTTGCATTTGCACTTGGCAACAAGTCATGACTTTCGGTGCATCCGCCGGATAAGTGACTTATTGCCTACAGTAACACCATCCTTCTGCAACCTCAAAATGGGGGTATCTTGTCAACCCTGAGCATCGGCCTTGGTTCCCTTCGTCCCTCGACCTCGCTCAGGGAGGGGCATCTGTAGACACCCCGATTTTTGAGGTAGTTCATTGATAAGGCTCCAATTGTTGCTTTGGATATGGCTGACCCTTGGACCAATCCCTAAGCCCGCAGTCTAGTTAGAAAACCAGACCAATAGGGGAGAGCACCAATCTAGCACATCAACACAGCACATCAACCTAGCACATCAATCTAGCACACCAACCTAGCACATCAACCTAGCGCACTCCCCTAGCACATATAGGTGACGCACTTATCCAGCGCACCTCACTGGCGCACAAGGCTGCGACTGCTGGCTTTCCACCTTCCTTGGCTGTTACCTCCAGTAGCGAATGTGTCATGGAATATTCCAGGCTCTTCGTCTACGAGGCGCTCCTTATACCCGTAACTCATCCCTGAGAGCTCCCTATAAAAGGACCTCCATAGGCACCGTTTTGAGGACCGCGAAAAGGGACCAAAAATCCTGAGAGCTGAGAATTCTGAGTGGAAAAACCTGCGCCGAGCCATTTTCTACTCTAAAAACCTGATCTCTGCACGAGCTTCTCCATCAGTCCAGCCGCCTGATTTCATTCCCTGGAGCACCTACTTGCGTCCCAGAGCCTTCCAAAGCAACAAAGGTTTTCTTGTTACTGTTATCGCAAAGAAGGAACATCGTGAGGTAGGCATTCTACCTCCCTTTTTAATTTGTTAATGCCATTTCAAAGCTGAATAAAACATGCTAAAACCTTGCGTATGATTTGATTTCATCCCATGTTTATGATGTTTTTTTCATGATATCATGATCGCACTTTCCATGTAAACAATCTCCATGCAAATCTACATTGGCATTTCTAGCATATAATCTCCATATGTTGTTGTTCCATGTTGAATATTTTTACCACGCATCATATATGCTCTTACACGTAGAAGCATGCATATTTGATCAACATACACATGTTTTGATTCATTTTACCCAGATCATGCTAGTTCTTAAGTATTTCACACATTTTTATGCATGAACCCATTCACTTGCCTTGGTTTCAAATGCTCTGTTTTCATGGCGATTCTTGATCTTATGCACTCGCAGCATGTTTACTAGTTTTACCATGGCATAATCCTTCTAGCACTTGCATAGGCCCCCTCTGTATCTCTGTTGGGTGGGTTCTGGATCGGGTCACAGTCTGATCCAGAATCTCTGGGGCGCATATCCTTGTCGCACCTAACCCACGCACCACTCTGGCGCTCTCAGTAGGCGCACCAGACTGGTCAAAGATCAGTGCACTTGCATTAGCATCATACTTGTATGGCTTTATCACGGAGTTTTGATCTTGTTTTCTCCTGATTGATTCTCTGGTTTGCCGAGATGCCCCAGCATGTTTTCAGCTTTCGATCAAACTATTTTCCATTTGATTTTTTTCTGCTTTGTTATTCAGCTCCAGGCTGAATCTGGTAGACTGATTGCACCCTACTCCCTTGAGAGAATCATGCACATCAGTCCATGATCAAGAGGCTTGGCTGGATCATTGCTTCCTACATTTAGTTCACATAGATTGTGATCTTGTGTGAGGCTTCAGGCCCTTGAGCTCA
>JAMKQA010013172.1:0-13519 GCA_024699735.1 Posidonia australis
TATATTCGAAACATTTTTGAAAAAATGATGAATGGACCTAGATGTAATAAAAGGACCTAATTGTAATTCTGAAAGGACCTAAATGTAATGAAAATAAAGTTTCTGCATTTTAGTTAAAAAACAAAAGTTTTTAATTCTTTTTTAAAAGAATAAGTTCGATGGCCGCCGACGACGAAGCTCGCCACCGCCGACCACCGGAGAGGTCCAAAGGAGGGCCTCCAGTGATCTGATCTTAGATCAGATCACACCACAAGCAAGAATGAGGCAAGGCTTGGAGATCCAACGGAGTGGATCTCCAAACCAACGGCGGGAAGGCGCCTCCCACCTCGGACGCCGTCAAGTTGCTCTGGCGATGGACCCGCGGCGACTGGCGGCGCTTGGAGCGGCGACTGGCGGCGCTTGGAGCTGCGACACGGCTTCGGGAGACTTCGGCGGACTTGAGAGAGAGGCGTGGCAGCTTTTCCCAATCCAAAAGCGCAAAGAAGCGTAGCGGTTGCATCCCGAAAGCCGCCGCCGAAAATCTCCGGTGGGATAGGCGGCGCGGGACATCCAGTGGCTGCGGAGACTTCTGGTTGACTCCGGATGATCGGGATAGGCTGGGCGATACTTCTGGAGGGATCGGATGACCTCGGGGTGGTGCGGAACGGCGAGAGGCGAGCGGACAGCGTGTGCTCCGGTCGTCTTCCCCGGCGACGACGACCGCGAGCACAAACTCTGGCGATCCTTGCGATGACGACTGGAGGCTTCGGAACAGCCCGGCGTGACTCGGTGAGGTCGAGGGAGGAGAAGAGAAGAGGCCAAAGGTATCGGGGATCCAGGATACCTCCTGGATTACCCCCCCACCTCTGTGGCCAGAATTGGCGACGGCGGGGCACAGCGGGGCGCCGTAGGCCAAGGGATCACTCCGGATCCCTTGGAAACACTCCAGAAAGGGGAAAGAGAGATTGGAGGATCAAGTTCAGACAGTTAGGAGGATCAGAGACGTGTACCTGGCTGGAATCACCTCACCGGGGCTCTGGAACAGCGGCTTTCCTCCTCCACGACAGCTCTTGCTCCGCAATTCTCTCCTCTTCGCTCCTTGCTCTCTCAGAATACTCCTCCTCTCTCTGGATGGTGGTGAAAAAATGACGAAATGAAGAACCCCTAAACACTGCATCTTCTCCTCCTTTTATAGCCGCCGGAGACCCAACACCTTCAACCACTGCAACCAGTGAAACCAACTTAACAACCCACTTCTCCTCGTAATTGAACTAACTGCACTTCTAACAAACGCAACAAGTGTCCAACGGCTGTCCCCCAACTGCCTCCCTGGTCGCCGACAGCCACTCAACGGTGATCTTGGCCTCGTCGACGGCTGATCGGACGGCTTGAGCCACCTGACCCAGTGAGGGGGCATTTGGGCTCGATCTGGTTGGTTAGACAGGAACCAATTCATGGCTGGCTGAGCTCAAATGATAGGAAGAATTGGGTTCAGCAAAAAGGCATGAGAATGGTTGAAGAAAAATGAAATAATTTGGCATGAACTTTATTCAATTCTGAAAAAATGCAATATTGCTTGAATTTAATGAAATTGAGTGAATGGGCTTGGTTTAGGGAATGTAGGTTGAGCAATTTTGAAATCCAAGGTTCAAGGCAGACTCAGTCGGGCTTAGTGGGCTTGAACGGGCTTCATGGGCCCACATGGGCCTTTGTGGGCCTTGTGGGCCCCCATGGGCCCAAATGGGTTTAGGTGGGTCCAAATGGACCAAATGGGCCCAGTCAAGTTGAATTAGAGTCAAATGGGCCTAGAATGGGCTTGTGGACCCAAATGAGCTCAACTACGGCTTAATGGGCCTAAGTGGGCCTTCATGGGCCCAATTGGGCTTCCATGAATTAAATGGCCTAATGAGAGTTTGTGGGCCCAATTGGGCTCAACCAAGGTTCAAGCTCAGCCACCAGATCCTCATCCTGCAAAATTGGAAATTTGGAGTGTCTACAGTCGGTAAGTCTAAAACTTACCATTCTCCCATTGGTCAGCAAGTTCAAAAATTGCCATTCTCTCTTTGCTCGGCAAGTCCGAAACTTGTCGTTGTCCCTTTGGTCGGTAAGTCCAAAACTTACCATTCTCTCCCTGTTCGGTAAGTCCGATACTTGCCATTCTCCCTTTTGGCCGGTTAGTCCGAAACTTACCATTCTTCCTCTTGGTTGGTCAGTCCGGAACATACCATTCTCCCTATGGTTCGAAAGTCCGAAACTTACCATTCTCCCTTTGGTCGGTAAGTCCGAAACTAATCATTCTCCCTCTTGCTCGGTAAGTCCGATACTAACCGTTCAACCTCTAGTCGGTATGTCTGAAACATAACATTCTTCCTCTTTGCTGGTAAGTCTGAATCTTACATTCTCCCTTTGGTCGGTAAGTCCAAAACTTATCATTCTCCCTCTTGGCCTGTAAATTCGAAACTTACCATTCTCCTGTTGGTCGGCAAGTCCGAAACTTGCCATTCTCCCTTTGGTCGGTAAGTCCGAAACTTGCCATTCTCCCTTTGGTCGGTAAGTCCAAAACTTTCCATTCTCCCATCTTGGTCGGTAAGTCCGAAACTTATCATTCTCCCTTCTAGGTCGGTAAGTCTGAAACTTACCATTCTCCCTTTAGTCGGTAAGTCCAAAACTTGCCATTCTCCCTTTGGTCGGTAAGTCCGAAACTTACCTTTCTCCCTTTGGTTGGTAAGTTCGAAACTTACCATTCTCTCTTTGGTCGGTAAATCCAAAACTTGCCATTTTCCCTTCTTGGTCAGTAAGTCTAAAACTTACAATTCTCTCCTTTGGTCGGTAAGTCCGACACTTACCATTCTCCCTTTGGTCGGTAAGTCCAAAACTTATCATTTTCCCCTTAGCCAGTAAGTCCAAAACTTACTATTCTCCCTCTTGGTCGATAAGTCCGAAACTTACCATTCTCCCTTTGGTTGGTAAGTCTGAAGTTTACCATTCTCCCTCTTTCCTGGTAAGTCGGAAACTTACCATTATCCCTCATGGCTGGTAAGTCTGAAACTTACCATTCTCTCTTCTTGGTCGGTAAGTCTGGAACTTACCATTATCCCTTTGGTCGGCAAGTCCGAAACTTACCATTCTCTTTTTGGTCGGTAAGTCCAAAACTTACCATGCTCCCGTTGGTCGGCAAGTCTGAAACTTGCCATTTTCCGTTCTTGGTCGGTAAGTCCATAACTTACCATTCCCCCTTCTTTGTCGGTAATTCTGAAACTTACCATTCTCCCTTTGGTCGGCATGTTCGAAACTTGCTAATCTCCATTTGGTCGGTAAATCCAAAACTTACCATTCTCCCTTTGGTCGGTAAATCCGAAACATGCCATTTTCCTTTTTTGTCAGTAAGTCTGAAACTTATTACATTTTCCTTCGGTTGGCAAGTCCGAAACTTGTCATTTTCCCCTCTTGGTTGGTAAGTTCGAAACTTACCATTCTCCCTTTGGTCGCTATGTCCGAAACTTACCATTCTCCCTCTAATCGGTATGTCTGGAACTTGTCATTTTCCTTTCTTGGTTGGTATTTTGAAACTTACCGCTCTCCCTTTGGCTAGTATGTCTGAAACTTGTCATTCTCCTTTAGGTCAGCAAGCCCAAAACTTGCCATTCTCCCTTTGGTCGGTAAGTCCGAAACTTACCATTCTCCCTTTGGTCGGTGAGTCCGAAACTTATCAATTTCCCTTCTTGGTCGGTAAGTTCGAAACTTACCATTCTCCCTTTGGTCGGTAAGTCTGAAACTTAGCATTTTCCTTTCTTGGTCGGTTAGTCCAAAACTTACCATTCACCCTTTGGTCGTTAAGTCGGAAACTTACCATTTTCCCTTCTTGTTCGGTTAGTCCGAAACTTACCATTTTCCCTTCTGGGTTGGTTAGTTCGAAACTTACCATTCTTCCTTCTTGGTCGGTAAGTCCAAAACTTACCATTTTCCCTTCTTGGTCGGTAAGTCTGAAACTTACCATTCTCCCTTTGGTCGGAAAGTCCGAAACTTACCATTCTCCCCTTGGCCGGTAAGTCCGAAACTTACCATTCTCCCTCTTGCTCGGTAAGTCCGATACTTACCATTCAACCTCTGATCGGTATGTCTGAAACTTATCATTCTTCCTCTAGGCCGGTAAGTCTGAATCTTACATTTTCCCATTAATCGGTAAACCAAAACTTACCATTCTCCCTCTTGGCCTGTAAGTTCGAAACATACCATTCTCCAGTTGGTCGGCAAGTTCGAACTTGTCATTCTCCATTTCGTAGGTAAGTCTAAAACTTACCATTCTCCCATTAGTCGGCAAGTCCAAAACTAGCCATTCTCCCTTCTTAGTCAGTAAGTTCGAAACTTATCGTTCTCCCTTCTTGGTCAATAAATCCGAAACATACCATTCTCGCTTTGGTCGGTATGTCCATAACTTGCCATTCTCCCTTTGGTCGGTAAGTCCAAAAATTACCATTTTCCCTTTGTTTGTAAGTCCGAAACTTACTATTCTCCCATTGGTCGGCAAGTTTGATACTTGCCATTTTCTCCACTTGGATGGTAAGTCTGAAACTTACCATTCCCACTTCTTGGTCGATAAGTCTGAAACTAACCATTCCTCCTTTGGTCGGTAAGTCCGAAACATGCCATTCACCCTTTGGTAGGAAAGTCCGAAACTTACCATTCTCCCATTGGTTGGTAAGTTTAAAGCTTACCATTCTCCCTTTAGTCGGTAAGTCCGAAACTTACCATTCTTTCTTTGGTCGGCAATTCTGAAACTTGCCATTCTCCCTTTAGTCGGTTAGTCCGAAACTTACCATTCTCCTTTTGGTCAGTATGTCCAAAACATGTCATTTTCCCTTCTTGGTCGGTAAGTCGGAAACTTACCATTCCCCCTTCTTGGTCGGTAAGTCCAAAACTTACCACTCTCACTTTGGTCAGCAAGTCTGAAACTTGCCATTCTCCCATTGGTTCATAAGTCTGAAACTTACCATTCTTCCTTTAGTCTGTAAGTCCGAAACTTGCCATTTACCTTTTTTGATCTGTAAGTCGGAAACTTACCACATTTTCCTTTGGTCGGCAAGTCCGAAACTTGTTATTATCTCCTCTTGGTCGGTAAGTACGAAACTTACCATTCTCCCTCTGGTCAGCAAGTCCGAAACTTGTCATTTTCCCCTCTTGGTTCGTAAGACCAAAACTTACTATTATGCCTTCATGATCAATAAATCCAAAACTTATCATTCACCCTTTGGTTAGTAAGTACGAAACTTACCATTCTCTGTTTGGTCGTTATGTCCGAAACTTACCATTCTCCCTTTGTTTGTAAGTCCGAAATTTACTATTCTCCCTTTGGTCGGTAAGTATGATACTTGCCATTTTCTCCTCTTGGATGGTAGGTTTGAAACCTACCATTCCCACTTCTTGGTCAATAAGTCCGAAACTTAGCATTCTCCCTTTGGTCGGTATTTCCGAAACACGACATTCTCCCTTTGGTCAGAAAGTCCGAAACTTACCATTCTCCCATTGGTTGGTAAGACCAAAGCTTACCATTCTCCCTTTAGTCAGTAAGTCCAAAACTTACCATTCTTTCTTTGGTCAGCAATTCCGAAACTTTCCAGTCTCCCTTTGGTCGGTAAGTCCGAAACTTATCATTCTCCATTTGGTCAGTAAGTCCAAAACTTGCCATTTTCCCTTCTTGGTCGGTATGTCCGAAACTTACCATTCCCCCTTCTTGGTCGGTAAGTCCAAAACTTACCACTCTCCCTTTGGTCGGCAAGTCTGAAACATGCCATTCTCCCATTGGTTGGTAAGTCCAAAACTTACCATTCTCTAGTTTATAAGTCCGAAACTTGCCATTTACCTTTTCTGATCAGTAAGTCCGAAACTTACCACATTTTCCTTTGGTCGGTAAGTCCGAAACTTGTTATTTTCTCCTCTTGGTCGGTAAGTCCGAAACTTACCATTCTCCCTCTAGTCGGCATGTAAGAAACTTGTCATTTTCCCCTCTTGGTCCGTAAGACCGAAACTTACTATTATACCTTCATGGTCAATAAGTCCGAAACTTATCATTCACCCTTCGGTTAGTAAGTACGAAACTTACCATTCTCCCTTTGGTCGTTATGTCCGAAACTTACCACATTTTCGTTTGGTCGGCAAGTCCGAAACTTACCACATTTTCGTTTGGTCGGCAAGTCCGAAACTTGTTATTTTCTCCTCTTGGTCGGTAAGTCCGAAACTTACCATTCTCCCTCAAGTCGACAAGTTCGAAACTTGTCATTTTCCCCTCTTGGTCGGTAAGTCCGAAACTTACTATTAAGCCTTCATGGTCAATAAGTCCGAAACTTAGCATTCACCCTTTGGTCTGTAAGTAGGAAACTTACCATTCTCCCTTTGGTGGTTAAGTCCGAAACTTACCATTCCCCCTTTAGTCGGTAAGTCAGAAACTTGCCATTCTCCCTTTGGTCAGTTTGTCCAAAACTTGCCATTATTCCTTCGGTCGGTAATTCCGGAACTGGCCATACACCTTTTGGTCGGTAAGTTCGAAACTTACCATTTCCCGTCTTGGTCGGTAAGTCCGAAACTTACCATTCTCCCATTGGTCAGCAAGTTCGAAACTTGCCATCCTCTCTTCTCTCGGCAAGTCTGAAACTTGTCGTTGTCCCTTTGGTCGGTAAGTCCAAAACTTACCATTCTCTCCTTGTTCGGTAAGTCTGATACTTGCCATTCTCCCTCTTGGCCAGTTAGTCTGAAACATACCATTCTTCATCTTAGTCGGTAAGTCCGAAACATACCATTCTCCCTATGGTCGGAAAGTCCGAAACTTACCATTCTCCCTATGGTCGGAAAGTCCGAAACTTACCATTCTCCCCTTGGCCAGTAAGACCGAAACTTACCATTCTCCCTCTTGCTCGGTAAGTCTGATACTTACCGTTCAACCTCTGGTCGGTATGTCTGAAACTTACCATTCTTCTTCTTGGCCGGTAAGTCTGAATCTTACATTCTCCCTTTGGTCGGTAAGTCCAAAACTTACCATTCTCCCTCTTGGCCTGTAAGTTCGAAGCTTACCATTCTTCCGTTGGTCGGCATGTCCGAAACTTGTCATTATCCCTTTAGTCGGTAAGTCAGAAACTTACCATTCTCCCTTTGGTCGGTAAGTCCAAAGCTTGCCATTCTCCCTTCTTGGTCGGTAAGTCTGAAACTTATCATTCTCCCTTCTTGGTTGATAAATCTGAAACTTACCATTCTCCCTTTGGTCGGTAAGTCCAAAACTTGCCATTCGCCCTTTGGTCAGTAAGTCCGAAACTTACCATTCTCCCTTTCGTTTGTAAGTTCGAAACTTACCATTCTATCTTTGGTCGGTAAATCCGAAACTTGCCATTTTCCCTTCTTGGTCGGTAAGTCTAAAACTTACAATTCTCTCCTTTGGTCGGTAAGTCCAACACTTACCATTCTCCCTTTGGTCAGTAAGTCCGAAACTTATCAGTTTCCCCTTAGCCAGTAAGTCCAAAACTTACTATTCTCCCTCTTGGTCGATAAGTCTGAAACATACCATTCTCCCTTTGGTCGGTAAGTCTGAAGTTTACCATTCTCCCACTTTCCTGGTAAGTCCGAAACTTACCAATCATCCTCTTAGCCAGTAAGTCTGAAACTTACCATTCTCTCTTCTAGATCGGTAAGTCCGGAACTTACCATTCTCTCTTTGGTCGGCAAGTCCGAAACTTGCCATTCTCTTCATGGTCGGTAAGTCCAAAACTTACCATGCTCCCTTTGGTCGGCAAGTCCGAAACTTGCCATTTTCCGTTCTTGGTCGGTTAGTCCATAACTTACATTCCCCCTTCTTTGTCAGTAATTCTGAAACTTACCATTCTCCCTTTGGTCGGCAAGTCTGAAACTTGCCATTCTCCCTTTGGTCGGTAAATCCAAAACTTACCATTCTCCCTTTGGTTGGTAAATCCAAAACTTGCCATTTTCCTTTTTTTGTCAGTATGTCTGAAACTTATTACATTTTCCTTCGATCGGCAAGTCCGAAACATGTCATTTTCCCCTCTTGGTTGGTAAGTCTGAAACTTACCATTCTCCCTTTGGTCGGTATGTCCGAAACTTACCATTCTCCCTCTAGTCGGTATGTCTGGAACTTGTCATTTTCCTTTCTTGGTTGGTATTTTGAAACTTACAACTCTCCCTTTGGATAGTAAGTCCGAAACTTGCCATTCTCCTTTTGGTCAGCAAGTCCAAAACTTGTCATTCTCCCTTTGGTCGGTAAGTCTGAAACTTACCATTCTCCCATTGGTCGTTGACTGAAACTTATCAATTTCCCATTTTGGTCGGTAAGTTCGAAACTAACCATTCTCCCATTGGTCGGTAAGTCTGAAACTTACCATTTTCCTTTCTAGGTCGGTTAGTCCAAAACTTACCATTCTCCCTTTGGTCATTAAGTCGGAAACTTACCATTTTCCCCTCTTGGTCGATTAGTCCGAAACTTACCATTTTCCCTTCTTGGTTGGTTAGTTCCAAATTTACCATTCTCCCTTCTTGGTCGGTAAGTCCGAAACTTACCATTTTCCCTTCTTGGTCTGTAAGTCTGAAACTTACCATTCACCCTATGGTCGGCAAGTCCAAAACTTGTCATTTTCCCCTCTTGGTCGGTAAGTCCGAAACTTGTTATTTTCTCCTCTTGGTCGGTAAGTCCGAAACTTACCATTCACCCTCTAGTCGGCAAGTCCAAAACTTGTCATTTTCCCCTCTTGGTCAGTAAGTCCGAAACTTACTATTATGCCTTCATGGTCAATAAGTCGGAAACTTATCATTCACCATTTGGTCAGTAAGTACGAAACCTACCATTCTCCCTTTAGTCGTTAAGTCCAAAACTTACCATTCCTCCTTTAGTCGGTAAGTCAGAAAATTGCCATTCTCCCTTTGGTCTGTTTGTCCGAAACTTACCATTATTCCTTCGATTGGTAATTCCGCAACTGGCCATACACCTTTCGGTCGGTAAGTTCGAAACTTACCATTGCCTGTCTTTGTCGGTAAGTCCAAAACTTACCATTCTCTCATTGGTCAGCAAGTTCGAAACTTGCCATTCTCTCTTTGCTCGGCAAGTCCGAAACTTGTCGTTGTCCCTTTGGTCGGTAAGTCTAAAACTTACCATTCTCTCCTTGTTCGGTAAGTCTGATACTTGCAATTCTCCCTTTTGGCCAGTTAGTCCGAAACTTACCATTCTTCATCTTAGTCGGTAAGTCCGAAACATACCATTCTCCCTATGGTCGGCAAGTCCGAAATGTACCATTCTCCCCTTGGCCGGTAAGACCGAAACTTACCATTCTCCCTCTTGCTCGGTAAGTCCGATACTTACCGTTCAACCTCTGGTTGGTATGTCTAAAACTTACCATTCTTCCTCTTGGCCGGTAAGTCTGAATCTTACATTCTCCCTTGGTCGGTAAGTCCAAAACTCACCATTCTCCCTCTTGGCCTGTAAGTCCGAAACTTACCATTCTCCCGTTGGTCGGCAAGTCCGAAACTTGCCATTCTCTCTTTGGTCGGTAAGTCCGAAACTTACCATTCTCCCTTTGGTTGGTAAGTTCGAAACTTACCATTCTCTCTTTGTTCGGTAAGTCCGAAACTTGTCATTTTCCCTTCTTGGTCGGTATGTCTAAAACTTACAATTCTCTCCTTTGGTCGGTAAGTCCGACACTTACCATTCTCCCTTTGGTTGGTAAGTCCGAAACTTATCATTTTTCCCTTAGCCAGTAAGTCCAAAACATACTATTCTCTCTCTTGGTCGATAAGTCCGAAACTTACCATTCTCCCTTTGGTCAGTAAGTCTGAAGTTTTCCATTCTCGCTCTTTCTTGGTAAGTCCAAAACTTACCATTCTCCCTCTTGGCCTGTAAGTCCGAAACTTACCATTCTCTCTTCTTGGTTGATAAGTCCGGAACTTACCATTCTCCCTTTGGTCGGCAAGTCTAAAACTTGCCATTTTCAGTTCTTGGTCGGTAAGTCAATAACTTACCATTCTGCCTTCTTTGTCGGTTATTCCGAAACTTACCATTCTCCCTTTGGTCGACAAGTCTGAAACTTGCCATTCTCCCTTTGGTCGGTAAATCCAAAACTTACCATTCTCCCTTTGGTTGGTAAATCCGAAACATGCCATTTTCATTTTTTTGTCAGTAAGTCTGAAACTTACTACATTTTCCTTTAGTCGACAAGTCCGAAACTTGTCATTTTCCCCTCTTGGTTGGTAAGTCCGAAACTTACCATTCTCCCTTTGGTCGGTATGTCCGAGACTTACCATTCTCTCTCTAGTCGGTATGTTTGGAACTTGATATTTTCCTTTCTTGGTTGGTATTTTGAAACTTACCGCTCTCCCTTTGGCTAGTAAGTCTGAAACTTGCCATTCTCCTTTTGGTCAGCAAGCCCAAAACTTGCCATTCTCCCTTTGGTCGGTAAGTCTGAAACTTACCATTCTCCCTTTGGTCGGTGAGTCCGAAACTTATCATTTTCCCTTCTTGGTCGGTAAGTTCGAAACTTACCATTCTCCCTTTCGTCGGTAAGTCTGAAACCTACCATTTTCCTTTCTTGGTCGGTTAGTCCAAAACTTACCATTCTCCATTTGGTCGTTAAGTCGGAAACTTACCATTTTCCCTTCTTGGTCGGTTAGTCTGAAACTTACCATTTTCCCTTCTTGGTTGGTTAGTTCAAAACTTACCATTCTCTTTTCTTGGTCAGTAAGTCCGAAACTTACCATTTTCCCTTCTTGGTTGGTAAGTCTGAAACTTACCATTCTACCTTTGGTCGGCTAGTCCGAAACTTACCATTCTCTCTTTGGTTGGCTAGACCGATACTTGCTATTCTCCCTATGGTCGGTAAGTCTGAAACTTACCATTCTCCCTTTGGTCTGAAAGTCCAAAACTTACTATTCTTCTTTTGGTCGGTAAGTTTGAAACTCTCCATTCTCCCTTTGGTCGGTAAGTTCGAAACTTACCATTCTCTCTTTTTGGTCGGTAAGTCTGAAACTTACCACATTCCTCATGGTCGGTAGGTCCATAACCTACCATGCCTTTTTGAATCCTTGCTGAGAGAGTTTGGTATCGGTGGTGTTTTCCTTTTTGGTCGTGCTCCATATGGATTGCACCAACTTCCTTCTGTGGACTGGTACCCTGGATTGCCTGATGAGCACCTATCAAGGTGTCTATCCTATTGGTCAGCAATTTCGGTATCTTATCGTGTCCCCTTTCTCTTTGGCTAGTATCCCAAACGACCCGGGCAATACTTGTGGTGCCCAATGGATTCCCCACTCGCCTTGTTCCTCCCCACCTTTTGGGCTAGTAGCCTGAACTACCCAGATGACTTCCGTGACCAGTCACTTTTCGGTCGGCAAGCACCGTAAGTCTTGTCCGGTGCTTTTCTCAACAAGTTCGATAACCAGTCATGTCCTTTAGGAGCTGATTGGTCATCAACTTGTCAGCATTTATCATTAGTATTGTCTTCTGTGATTTTGGCCTCGTCAGTGGCGTTTTGGGAGGCAAGACAGGACTTCTGGTGCTTTCACCGACTGGTAGCTGGCTGCCAGTAGCTAACTCTTTCTTGTAGCTTCGGGCAGAGCATCTTCGTCAAATCCGAGCGACGATCTCCTCCTCCGGTTCACTTATCCTTGTAAGAAGGGGCAGGGTGTCTTTGTCAACTATGTGCATCGGCCTCAGTTCCATTCGTCCTCTGACCTCGCTCAGGGAGGGGCATCTATAGACACCCCACATGCTTGCAATAGGACCTTAAACCCTAATACTAACTAAAACCATGCTCAAAACCCTAATTCAAATCCTAAACCCTAGGTTAAACCCTCATCCAAACCCTAAACCCTAGGTCAAACCCTAAACACTAAACCCTAGGTTAAACCCTAATCAAAACCACAAACCCTAAAAACCCTAAACCCTAGGTCAAACCCTAAGTCAAACCCTAAACAATAAGTCATACCCCAAACCCTAACAACCTAACCACTTCCCACCTTAATCATAGCCACCTATAACAACCTCTAACCACCTAAAAAAACCCTAACTACTTCCCACCTTCATCATAACCACCTATAACAACCTCTAACCAATACAAACCCTAACTACTTCCCACCTTCATTATAACAACTTGTAACAACTTCCATCAGCCTCTAACTAACCACAACAACCCATAACAACCATGGCAAGCTTATAAATACCCCCCATTTGCAAGAGAAAAGAGGGGGAAAAGAGGAGAGAAAAAACTTGGAAAATTTGAGAGAAGAGCTACCAAAGCTTTTTCCTCCCAACCAGAGAAACTAGAGGGATCTAGGAGCAAAGAGGAACTTCATGGGGGAGAAAAATCTGAGTTTCAAGTCATCTCCGGTGAGCTTCAGCGACCTCCAGCGAGCTCCGACGGCCAACACCTCTGTCTTCTCAGGTATGCCCTCCACTGACCTCAATTTACTTCAGAATAATCTCCTAGGTCTCCCTCTTCCTTCCCCGGTCGATTCCAGTAGAGCTAGAGGTCTTCCCTGGCTGGAATCGTGGCTTTAGGCGTCACCGGAGCTATTCTTCGGTGACAAAGGTGGGGGCACGAATCTAGTGGTTGATTCATGCCCTAGGGTGCTCGAACTCTCCCCTTAGTCTTCCTCTTGCTTCTTCGACCCTTGGCGCGCCACTTCGAGCCTCCGTCTAGCCCCTAGAATTTACACTTTTTACTCACACATGCATTTTGTACATTTTGTTGCTATTTTTCATGCATATTTTCTCATGTCTTCTTTCTTGCATTATGCACACAGTTCCAACTTGTTTCAAACTCAATTTTCGCATTCTTTCTCGAATTTCTTCCGACGTTTACGATTTTGATTTGATTTGGCTTTCCATCGCCTGAGGGCGTACATTAACAGGCTTAACAATGTTGACATTGTCCCAAATGAGGATTATTTTCCCCAATTTGATTTTCTTGGATTTATTCAATTTGCCACTGATTTGCGAGACGCTTTCCGAGTATTCTCAACTTTCACGATTTTCCTCATCGCCCAAGGGTGTACAGTAAAGTGGCATTGTCAATGCCTACATTTGTCCCTCGGATTACCTATTTTCCTTTTCTTTTCTTCATTTCTTTGATTTGGCATGTTTTCCAGTCATATTTAGCATGTGCACTTAGAATAGGCAAGCATACACACAATAGACCATTAGCAAGCAGGAAACCTAGAAAGACCGAGTTCCTCAGGTGCATGAGGGTGTCTAACCCCTTCCCCATGCGTAACAAGCATCCTTACTCTTTCTCCGGCTCGCATTGATTTGTGCACTACATCCATTAGGCACGGGGCATGCATATGTTTTCTTCGCCTTGGTTTCTTTTAGATTTTTCCTTTGTGTTTGGTTTTCCTCGTCTTTCCATTAAAAGATTAGGTGGTGACTCCTTTCCTTATCCTTTCTTATCTTTCCTTGGTGTTTCCGAGTCTAGTCTTCTTCTCTGGATTCACCATATTTGCCGTGACCGTATCGGGACTCATCGTATGCTTCCACACACTGTAGGAGAGTCGTGTA
>JAMKQA010013173.1:0-10785 GCA_024699735.1 Posidonia australis
GGCATGAATGCACATGCGTATGGATGCAACTATTATGCGCTCTCTCACCAACTAAGTGTTTCCTAGAAGGTCGTTTACTCCGAGATCACACATGGGTAAATAGGTCTCCGACTCAGGCAAGAAAGTAAAGGTCCCTGCTCTAAATCCTGGGCAAAGCGTAGGTAGTGAATGGGTGGTGCGTTGGTGGCCTCGTCTCCTGCAGTAGCATGGAGTTGTACCCTCTACTAGCACTGACACGACCCTGGACAAGGGGAGACAAACTAGCAACACGACCCACGCCAAAGCCATAGAACGGGTTACCAGAATTGTCCTTCGCAAACTGTAGGTGGACTTAGGGGAGATGAATGCATGCTCCTATATGAATGAATCATGTATGTATGCTTTTGTGTCTTTTACTTGCATTTTATTAACCAGGGGGGAGGGTTCAAATTGGTTTCTAGTTTTGCCTTATTAATTATTCTCTGAGTTTGTGTGTTTTATTTTAACCAGAAGGGGAAACAAACATGTCTCTACTCTCCTAGACATGTCAAGTGCGAAAAGGGAAGAAAACACACAAGTAAGGCAAGCAAGCAAGCAAACAACGAACAAAAGGCATGATCATGGCATGTGCAAGTGTCGTGGCATCATGATCGTGAAAAGAAAACATCCATCATATCAAAAGGCAAGATATATAGCATGTGTGTGCAGTGACAGAGCAAATATGTGAAAGAAAGTACAAAAGGCACTCTAAGTAAGCAAACAATCACAAGCAAGGCAAACAAACAAGCATGTAACACCAAAGCCTCAAAAAGCAAGCGAAAAGACTAACCTGAAAGTCGGAATCTAGTATCCCAGCGGAGTTGCTAGTTCCTGTGATCGTGCCCCCGGCCCAGGGCCGATCCAGCGCAAGGTCACGCCAGAGGGGAGGAGGCCACAGCTATGCCAAGATGGCGAGGGGTGCGAGATGGGAGTAAAAGGAGAAAAATAGAGTCGCCACCTAGTCTTTTAAGGGATTCATGAGGAAAACCACAAATGAATCACAAAAAGTGAATGAATGAGATGCAAACATGAAGTTTAGATGTCTACTAACCAGAGGATGTGTAAGGATTCCTATTATGCACGAGGAAGGTGTTAGGCACCCCCATACGCCCGAGAAAATCAATCTTTCTAGTCTGATTCGCTTGCTAGAGGCTGAATGAATGTTTGCTATGCCTAGATTGTGTTCTAATCATGCTGACGTGAGTGCCAAGACAAGACTGGATGGTACGTGAAAACTGTAAAGAAATCCTCGTGAAATGATAAAATCACAAAGTATGACACAACAAAGAAAATCACAAAGTATGACACAACAAAGAAAATCACAAAGTATGACACAACAAAGAAAAATTGGTGACAGACTAAATGCTAAGCAGAGCCCCGACTGCTGGCTGTGCTCCTCGGACCATGATCTCAATAGACTCCTCGTCGGAGGGTCTATCTTTGACCTGTAAAGCCAAGGACCGCCAACATCCAACATACTCCCCAAATGTTTCTTGCGGCCTCTGCTTAAGAGAGACTAAGTCCTCCCGCTTTGGGACTAAGTCAAGGTTAAAGGAGTACCGCTCGAGGAACGCTTGGACAAGGTCATCCCAAGTCCGGATGGTGGCCATGTCGAGGGAAGTGAACCACTTCAACGTGGGCCCCGTAAGACTCTTCTAGAACAGGCGGATGAGCAATTTCTTGTCAGCTTGAAGCTGTGCGAGGTCTCCGCAATAGGCTCTAAGGTGGGAAATTGGGCAACCCTAACCATTATATTTGTCGAATTCCGGGATTTGGAAATTCGATGGGAGAGTCGCCTCTCGGAAATAACAGAGGTCTCGGAATTGGTAGCACTGGCGGTCCCCACCCTGCACGTGCCTGAGAGTGCCCTCCAAATCGTTCATCCTCGCAAGGAGAGCGTCCGGAGCTACTACAGTTGTGGATTGTGCAGCAGATGCGAGGGCCACGTACACTATATGGGTCTCCCCTAAGGGCTCCTCTGGATCCAGCATTTTGCCGTTTGGTGCTACGATAGGATGGCCAGTGTACCCATGCATGGGTGTTGTGTGCTGGGGGACAAAAGATGAGGCTTGTGTCTGATACAATGGTGAAGACAATGCAGGGGGTGGTGCTATAGGTGGTGCAGAGTGCGGGAGCAAGAGCTATTGGATCGGAATGGCCTCAGGTATAACGCTCATGGCGGGCTGTGCTCCCGCCAGCCTAGAAGGTTGGCCACCAGATAAGAGAGATGCATGCTGTGACGATGTAACAAAAGGTAATGTTGACACCCCTATCGTCGGAGAGACGAGGGATGGCGACGACTGTGGGGGTGGTGCAGTGGGTGCAAACTGTGATCCTAGAGCCGGTTGCAACGGCAACTCGAGTGTCGGGAAGTACAAAGCTGAGAAAGGCTGGAACGCCAGTGCCAATCCCTGCAACTACTGGGCGAGGGCCGACATTTGCTGCAGTTGCACGGTGACGGGTTCATCACTAGTGGCTCCAAAGGATGGAGGCAAAGCAGGGGAAGAAACAGGAGGCTAAGACCCCAGTTGTGCAAACTGGGGGAGGCTACTACAGAGACAGCCGCAGTCGAGGGAGGGTTGGTAAACACATAGCCCTGGGGAGGAACAGACTCAACTGCTGAGGCCCCAACAGCAGTAGAAGACAAGCAGGTGGTCACACCCGATAAGGGGGGACACACCCGATATTTCATCCCACGCCAAAGCCATAGGATGAGACACTGAGAAATTTCCTTCGCAAACTGTATAGGCAGACTCAAGAGATGAGAAGATGCATGTCCTATATGATGAATGCAAAGTATGCTTTGAGTCTTTTACTTGCATGTTAATTAAACCGCGGGGGGAAATTTGCAATTTGTCACTAGTTTGCCTTATGTTTTATTGATTTTGGTTTTTATATTTTCATTAACCAAATGGGGAGAGCAGACATGTCTCTAATCTCCTAAACATGGCAAATACAAGAAGGGAAAGAAACATGCAAATCAGCCATGAATTAACAAACAGAAGCATGTACAGGTTATCTGCAACAGCGGTGACATAGCAAATGTGTAGAAAGAAAACACCCATTATACAAAAGGCATGCAAGTACGAAAGACATGGAAATAAAGGGACAACCGAAGCAAAGCATGGAAATAAACAAGCAAGGAAAGAAGACAAAGTAAATGAGAAACCCAAAACAAAAGCCGGGATCTGGTTATCCCCAGTGGAGTCGCCAGTTCCTGTAACCATGCCAGCGACAGCCTCGGGATTGGCACGAAAGGCCAAATGCACGAGGATCGACAAATTCACGGCAAATACGATAAAAATAATGATAACAAAAGCAGGAGTCGCCACCTAGTCTATTAAAAATGGAAGATGAGGAAAACCACATAAAACATTCAAATCAAGCAATAAAGCCAATGGAAAAGGTCTTCATAAACCAGAAATGGGCATGGATCTCTGTTACGCACAAGGAAGGTATTAGGCACCCTCGTACGCCCGAAAAATCAGTCTTTCTATGGGTTTCTCATTTACTTATATGAAATATCGGCTTTTCAGCCTTTTTTGTACGCCCGAGGGAGATATGCTATGCAATGCTATGGTGTCATATGCTAAACAGGAGTGCATGGGATGTGGGGTGTGTCCTAATGCTCAAGAAGGATCACTTGTATCGCGGGTCAAGCATTGATGCAAGGATATTGCATAAATAAGATCAAAGATCTAAGAACTTCGAGTGATTTTCATCCTTGCTTTACTATATGCAAAACATGATCTACCATGCATGGAGAGGGCTAAAAACATAATAGGGTTTTCCTGATATATCGAGGAAGACAAGCAGAGAAAACCAAAGGCAACTCCATATAGGAAAACATGCTAAAAACCATGCGAAAAGCTATTGTGTGCCACTGGAAAACAGGCTGGCGCACCTGTGTGGTGCACTAGACTGGTGCTCCAGTCTGGTGCGCCACCTATGTGCTCTATTGGGGTGCTAGGAAAGTGTGCCAAACGAAATCATAGATCCGACAGTAAACCAGAATGCCATGCAGTGCAATATCATGTAATATGATGGATTCCAGAATATCATGCAATGCAAAGTCCTTGTAAACTCAAAATGCAACTTAAATATCTATGAAAATCCAAGCATGAAAAGATAACATGGATCATGTGCTCAAAGGCGATATGCCTCACACAAGATCACACCCTTTTTATGCTAAATAAAGACAACCAGAATCAGCCATACTATCTGGATCATGGACTGATGCATAAGAATCTCCATATAGGAGTCCAAGGGGCAATCAGCCTACCAGATTTCAACGATGAGCCAAATATGCAAAGTGCAAAAGTCTTAAAAATAGTATCATCTTAAGTTGAAAACATGCATGCAAAGAAAAATAATATCAGAGAATCAACACCAGGAAAATCAGAGTCATAAACATTGGGGAAACCATGCAGATCATGATGCAAACAGGGTGATTTACTCTTTGACCAGACTGGTGCACCAGAATGGTGCTCTGGTAAGGTGCGCCACTCTAGTGTGCCACTTTGGTGTGCCAGAGTGGTTCTCCCCAGAAACCCTAAATCAGACTACAGTCCAATTCAGAATCTTGTCCAGATTTCAGAGATCAATGATTTTTCCTTAACCCAGATCAGTTATACAGATGATAAGAGACTGAAACATGATGAGACACAAACAAATGAAAGTCTTTTATCACTAGTTTCAAATCATGCCAAATCATAGGTTGATGACTGCATACATGCTTAGGATTCTAAAGAATATGTATGAGTTAATAAGGTCAATAATCTTATGCAAATGGTAACCACATAGAAGGCATATTGGCTGTTGATTTCCTAGCATATGAGTGCATGAATCATGATTCTCTAGGTGAAAGAAACAGAGATGAAAGACAAGTTCACAGCATGAAATCAGATTATCTATGAAGTTCATGACATGCTTTATATATGGTGTAATATCTAGGATTAAAAGTAAAAGAAGGGAGATGAACATACCTTGCCCAAGGTGTTCCTTCTTAGAAAACTCAAGATAATACTTGTTGCTTTGGAGGGGGGCTGGAGATGCTCTAGAAGGCCAGGATATTCTCAAGAAAACGATAGAGACTTGCTAGAGTAAGTGGATAGCTTGCTCAGGATTAACCAAGTGTGCCAAATGGTTGCCAATGGGGGTCCTTTTATAGAGTTCCACAAGGGTAACTCCCATGGGATGCAGACAACCTCGCAAACGAAGAGCCTGGCGTAGATTCGTAGGGAATATCCACTGGCGAGGGTTACAAGCACGGGAGATGGAAAGCCAGCAGCCAACACTCTGAAAAGTAGTTGTGCGCCAACTTGGTGCGCCAGGATGGTGCTCTGGTTAGGTGCGCCACCTTAGTGCTCCAGCGAGGTGCACCACTTTAGTGTTCCTACTTGGTACTCCAGTCAAGTGCTGCACATTGGTGCTCTCTACTAGCTGCCTGAATTGCTAATTGGGTCACGAGCATGCTATGGGCTTGTGGTCGGTTTATGCAATGATCTCTGGCTAGTTAAAAGGTTGAGTAGGATACAAAAGTGCTTGAGCTTCCCGCATCCAAAGCAACATCTGGAAAGTTTACCTATGAGCCACCTCAAAATCGGGGTGTCTACATGTTGCTACGGACAAGTGGGTAGCTGCCACGTTCAAATTCGGGAATGAAATTAACCGGCTCAAACCGATTAACCCGGAATAGAAGATCTGAGGGCTTGGAGTCAAAGGAGACAGTCTGATAGGACAAGGTTGACACAACATCGATCTTCTCCTTCTCAAAGTTTTCAGCCATGACGGTAACAATGTTATCGCCCCAGTTGAACTTTATCTTCGATGGAGAGTCGACGGGATGACCTGATGCTTGTGGAGCCAAGGGCGCCCAAGCAGAAGATTAAATGAAGGTTCAAGATCCACGACGTAGAATTCCATGTCAAACTCAGCCGGACCGATGATAAGAGGGATTACCAACAAGCGTAACGCATCGTGGTGCGTGTTGTCGAACGACATCATCCCTTTTACCACTGGCACAATATCCTCGGCTTTGAATCCGTGCTTACTTGCTATACGCAAGGGGCAAACGTTTACGCCTGCGCCATTATTGACCAGAGTAAGGGGAATGTGGAAGTTCTTAAACTGAACGGTTACGAACAATGGCTGGTTATGATTAATCCCCGCTGGTAGTAACTCTTGGGACGTGAAGGAGATAACCTGGGGTGTGGCAATCATACCTACCTTTGTCTCGAGGGCTGTAGGTTCTATAGTGGGAGCTACATGGGCGGCCTGGAAGACTTGGAGGAAAGCCTCTCGGTGCTCGGCCGAAGTGTGAATCAAGTCCCAAATGGAAATATCAGCCTTTACCTTTTTAAGTTGAGCAGTGATGTCGACTACAGGCTTAGCTGTGGTGGAAAAGGACTTTGTCAAGGCTTCCTCAGTGGTAGGCTTCACTGGATGGCTTTCTAGCTGTGGTGGATCTACAGTAGACCGGGTTTGCTTAGGCTCAGGAGGTGGGACCCTGTATACTCGCCCTGAACGCGTGATCTCGCCACACATCTCTGTGGCATAGTGATAGGGCATGCGATGGGTATTCTGAGTCAAATTAAGGACCACAGGTGCCCTAGTGACTTGCTCTGGCCGAACAAAGGGTAGGCTTGCATCTGGTAAGACTGGTATGGATAAAGGTTGGGGAGACTAGGTGGTGGGATGAACTAGCAGGGTGACAGGTGCCATAGATGGAGGGGGTTGTACTAGTAGAGTCCCTGACGTAGATGGTAGGGGTGAGTGTGCAAGCAAGATTGCTGGAGCACTAGGTGATGGTGGGTGTGCCAACTAGATTGCTGGATATTCTGGTCTAGCGGTGAGTTGGATCATATTCACCGCGGGGCTTGAACCTTCAACAAAAGAGTGATACAAAGATTGTGGAAATGGGGTAGACAAATCATGAATCAAATCTGAAGGGTCCAATGTGGGAACATTGGACGGGGTGAGAAAAAGAGCATGGATCCCAAAGGTCCCTGGAGCATTTGAACGGTCATCCTCGGGGAGAGGTTGTCTAACAATGCTAGGGGGATCAAGGACAAATGTAGATGCTTGTGTTCGTGCTGGTGTTGATTCCATCTGTTGAGTGTGAATGACAATGACCTTATTGTCAATCAGGTCATGAATAGCATGCCAGAGTGCAAAGCAACTATCCGTCGTGTGCCCCACGGAGTGATGGTAGTTGGAGAATAAGTCTGCCTTGTACCACCCCGGCAGTGGATGCAGCGGTGGGCGGACTTCCATGAACTTCAGGAGTGATTGTACCTTTGGGAGGACGACACTCAAGGGTTCGACCAGAGGTGTGAAGCAGCGCTCTGTGTGGCGCGGTCATACCTGACCTTGGTACGGTGCTGGCCTTGCCGGTGCGACGGGATAAACTGGCTCAGCGATAGTGGTAATGTGAGAGGTGTGTGGTGCTCTGTGTGTGGGTGAATAAACGAAGTGCTGCTGAGATGGGCATCCCGTGTCAACAAGAGCTACAAGAGGTCCAACGTATGCAATGCCGTTCCGGGGGGGATCCCTCCTCTTATTGGTGTTACCATTTACGCCAAAGCTTGTATTACTACCACTTGTTCCTAGGACAGAAGTAAGGGACGCGGCTTATTTGGTGAATGCTATGAGCGCGGGGAAGCTGCCACTACGCAGTGAACTTTCTATGCGAGCACCTGTAGGAATTAACGATGTGAAAGTGGTGATGGGTTGTATGCTAAGCAGGGCCCCAGTGGCTGGCTGTGCTCCTTGGATAACCATCTCAATTGATTCCTCATGAGAGGGTTTATCCTTAACTTGTGAAATGGGAGCACGCCAACGCCCAACATACTCTCCAAATGATTCGTGGGGCTTCTACTTGGTGGCGGCAAGGTCCTCACGCTTAGGGACCAAGTCAAAGTTAAAGGAGTACTATTCCAGGAACGCCTGACTAAGGTCGTTCCAAGTCTTTATCCGAGCCATATCTAGAGAGGTAAACCATTTCAGTGCAGGACTGGTTAGACTATTCTGGAAAAGACGGATTAGTAACCTCTCATCAGCTTGGAGCTGTGCGAGATCTCCGTAGTACGCCATTAAATGCGAGATAAGGCAGCACTTACCATTGTACTTTTCAAAATCTGGGTCTTGGAAGTTTGGTGGGAGAGTAGCCTCTGGGAAGTAGCAGAGGTCCCGGAATTGGTAAGTCTGGCAGTCTCCTCCCTGCACTTGTCAAAGTGCTTTCTCATGATCGCCCACCCTAGCATGGAGGGCATCTAGAGCGGCTGATGAGGGTGATGCAGTCGGGGTGGGTTCTGCGTACGCCACATGGGTCGCACCGAGGTGCTCCTCTGGATCCACCATCGCGTCTGCTGGTGTCAGTGCACGATGGTTGGCGTACCCGTGTCTTGGTACAAAGTGTTGTGGGGTGTATGTAGAAACTTGGTTCTGATGTAGGGAGGAAAGGGGAGACTTGGAAAATCAAACAGGTCTTAAGGATGTCAAAAATGAAACTGATTCAAATCATTAGAATCAAAGAAAGCATCGCAGAAATCAAAGTGGGAAAACTGCAAAGAAGTCCTCATAAAATAGGAAAACTGTAACGTGGGAAGAAATTCACATAAAATGACAATGTTTTTGTAAAGAATGGCTTAGAAAACTATATTGAGGTCAAGGAGATTAAAAATGCGACAGACCAAAACCATTAGGAATGCAGAAAACATCAAAGAGATCCAAACGGCAAAATTGCAAAGAAATCCTCATAAAAATGGCAAATGGTGAGATGAGAAGAAAATCACATAAAATGACGATGTTTTTGTAAAGAATTGTCCAAAACCCATACCGAGGTCAAAAAGATAGAAAGTGGGGTCAACCCAAGTCATAGGAATCATGGAAAAGGTCGTGAAAATCAAAAACGGGAAAATAATCTGTGATTGGGTCAAATGTCGGCCCTCAGGCCTGTTAATATACACCCTCGGGCGATGAAATCCAAATCAAATCAAAAAATCTGAAATGTAGGATTAAAGTAAATCAAATCAGATATTGGATAAGAAACTCTGAAGACAAAGGGAAGAAAGAAATCCACTAAAGAAAAGGCATGGGATGCCGGCTTGCTAAATGCAAATGTGAGGAAAAAGGATATGGAATGCATGGATAAGTGCCTAAATGTGCAAAAACTCTAAAGAATGACTTAGACATGGACTATGCAAGACGTAGAGCAAAGATTGAAATGCATGCTCATGAATTATAGGCAGAGGGGCAATTTTGTTATTTCCCTGGCCAGATGTGATAAATGCTTGTATGAGAGTGATGCATGGCCTAAAATGTGTGTCAAATGCCTAGAAGATGTTATTTGCAAGAAACATGGAGGAGAAAATCAACAAAATGAAGTAAATACAATAAAAGACATGATTTTTACAAAATTCAAGGGATATAAAAGTTGCACTTGGATAATTTCCGGAAAGGTTAGGGTCTAAAGTGCAAAATTCACACATGAGTGCAAATGTGGCTAAAATGTAAGGCTAAGGATCAAATCTCAATGAAAACATGATTTTTGAATAGAATCATTAAATGCAAAACATGAGATGAAATGTGTGAAAAATATTCCAAGATATGCAAGAAAACTTTTAAAACCCTAAATAATGGATTTGAAATTAATCTAAGGGTCAAAATAAGGATGTCCTATCACCAACTAAGGATGTCCTATCAAGTTGTCTACTCCGGGTTCACACAATAAGGGTGAATATGTCTCCGACTCGAGTTTAGAAAAAAAATAAGGTCCCCGTTCTAAATCCTAGCCAAAGCTTAGGCAATGAACGGGTGGTGCTTTCGGGGCCTCGACCTCTGCCAAAGCAGTAAGATGTACCCTCTACTACACCGACACGACTCCGGACAAGGGGGACAAACCTGATTTTTCATCCCACGCTAAAGCCATAGGATGAGCCACCAAAAAATGTCCTTCGTAGACTGTATAGGTAATCCTAGGAGAGGAGAAGATGCATGCCCTATATGATGTATGCACAGTATGCTTTAAGTTTTTTTTATTTGCAAATTTATTAAACCATGGGGGAAGATTTGCAATTTGTCTCTAGTTTGCCTTAAGATTGATGGATTTTGGTTTTTATGTTTTCATTAACCAAAAAGGGAGAGCAAACATGTCTCTATTTCTCCTAGTCATGGCATATACAAGAAGGGGAATAAACATGCAATTAGACATGGATAAACATACAAAAGTAGGTGCAAAACATGTGCAATAGTGATGGCAGAGCAAAAGTGTGTAAAAGAAAAGAACAACATTACAAAAGGCTTGCATGCAAAAAGACACCATTAAAAAGAATAATAAAGCATAGCATGGCAATAAGCAAGCAAGGAGAAAGCCGAAGCAAAGGAGAAATTAAAACAAAGCCGGGATCTGGTTATCCCTAGCGGAGTCGCGAGTTCTTGTAACCATGCCATGAGAATGGCAAAATATGCGAAAGTCAGCAAAGTCACGGCAAATATAAAAAATATGCAAATGTAGGAGTCGCCACCTAGCCTATTAAAATGGAAGACAAGGAAACCATATAAAACACGCAAATTATGCAATGGAAAAAGTAGGTCTAAAAACCAGAAATGGGTAAGGATCCCTGTTACGCACGAGGAAGGTATTAGGCACCCTCGTACGCCCGATAAATCGGTCTTCTATTGGTTTCTCAATTGCTTATGAAATGTCGGCTTTTCAGCCTTTACTGTACACCCGAGGGCGATATGTCATGCCATGCTTATGTGTGT
>JAMKQA010013174.1:0-17456 GCA_024699735.1 Posidonia australis
ATGAATCTGTCATATAAATTGGTACCCATTTCTCTTTAATGCTAAAAATTGAAGCTAACCACTTATTATTGTTCATTTTATTCTTCTCAATCCATGTGCTCCATCTTTCCTCAAATTCTTCAGGAAATTCTGAATCATACACTAATGAATTGAATTCAGAAATGGCTTCATATTTTATTGCAATGCTACCAAGCTTATCAGAAATTTTATGCATAATATGCCATGCACAAAATCTATGAACAGTATCTGGAAATACTTTCATAATTGTTGCATTCATTGCTGGATCCTGATCTGTAATAATAGCTGGAGGTGCTCGACCCATACATTCTATAAATTTAGCAAAAATCCACTCAAATGTTGACTGAGATTCATCTGATATCAAAGCACAACCAAAAGTAGTTGTTTTCCAATGATGATTAACACCACAAAATACAGCAAAAACCAAAGAATATAAATTAGTTTGATACGTAGTATCGAATGTAACTGCATCACCAAATATATCAAAATCTTACTTGGATATTGCATCAGACCAGAAACAATGCTTCAATCGTCCATTATCATCCTTCTCAATCGCAAAAAAGAACTATCATTAACATCTTTTTGCAGTTTAAAATGATCTATGACAAATTAAGCATCATAATCTTTTGTTTCCTCTCTATAATCTCGCTGAAAGTTACGAATATCTCTCTCTGTGCATCCCATCTTATTAAACCCACTAGGTTGTTGACTTAAAACATTTACTTGTTGAGAAGTCCGAAGGCTAGCAATTTGTAATCCTTCAAGTTCTAAATGTTTAGCCACAGAAATAAACCTATTTATAGGCAAATAATACAATTTTGAAGGAGATACAAGCTGATGATTATGTTCTTCAACAAATTCAACAACTACCCACTTCTCATTATTCATATCCAATCTAACTTTTAGCTTCACCGGACAACCAACTCTTGTAAGAGTAATTTTCCACTTACGCCTAACAACACTTTCTTCATTATTCACTGCTAGAAAAACAGGAAATCGCGAGGAAAGATGTCCCCGCTAAGTCCTCCCAATGTCCTCGCGGTTTCCTCGCTAATGACCTTTGCGAGGACAATAAGTCCTCACAAAATACATCATCGTTAAATTTCAGTTGCGAGTAAATTTCCTAGTAAAATCCTCGTGAGAAATTTTGCGAGGACTTGGCGAGGATAGAAAGTCCTCGCTATTAGTCGCAATTTCCTCACAATGTCCATGCCATGTTCTCGCAAAAATTTAAAAAAATATTTAAAAAATAAATAATTGCGAGGACTTAGCGAGGAAAATGTCCTCGCTAAGTCCTCGCAAGTTATAAAAAAAAATTAAAATTTTCCTGCAGAAATTCCTTATTGTCATTGGCACATTGTTTCTGCCAAAAAATTAAAAAATAGGGTTAGAGGCAACCCTTTACAGAATTATACCAGAATCAATCCAGAAAGTAGCAATTTTTGGATCAAAGCTGCCAATCTCAACTGTTTTCCCAACTATGATAATGTTTAAAATAGTAAGTACAGTAAGATGAAGGACTTTTTAGAAAATTCAAGAAACTTTATTCATAACAGAAATATCAACTTCGATGACGAATTATGAAATTGTGTGCTAAACTTACCATTATCTCCAAAAAATTGCCACCAAACTTTCCTTGAACTTCCTTCATACTCAAAGATCCCCAGTAAAAGTATGGTAGATAATCATATCTGTTTATCAAGATACAAGGAAATATTAGCTGGAGAAGAAACAGTTTGTACAATAAGGGGAAAGAAAAAAACAGTTTGTTGTTGTGCCTCTCGACCATTTGAATTCAGATCATTCTGTAATTTGTCATCAACTTTTTGAGATCTTGAATTAAGTGATAGGGAAGTAACATGCAGTTCAGATGGCAGAGAAGGACCACTGAGCTTGTAGGAATCAGTTACATGACATGCTCGGCCTAAGCGTTCGATCTGCAAAACAAATGTCAGTTTTTGTTCGTTCTGAGTTGTACTGTACTGATCATGATTATAACAACGAAAAGACAAGTTCTAATCAAACGAGAAGATGTTGGCTAAGCAGAGGTGCAGCATTTACCGCATCGAATAGGCTCGATCGACGCTTCTTCTTGCCGAGGCTGTTCTGCCTGAGGAAGTACTTCTGAGCATGACTGGCTACTTGGGTTGGAGTCCTTGTGGTTACAAAGCTGCGAGAGATGCCCCTCCAGTCTCCTTTTCCAAGCTTCTCAAGTCCAACTAGAAATTCCCTGTGTTCTTCCTCGGACCACGGAGCTCCTGAAGAAAATCCAGTAACAAAAGATTGGTTTCATAGTTTATTAGAAGTAGAATTGTTGGAGTTTGACATAAAGCTCAAGTTACATGTAGCCAAGGCCGAAGTTGTTTTAAGTGAACTGATTGATAATGGAACAGATGAAACAGTAATAAACTTATGTAAAGAGACTGCAAATAACTACTAAAATGACCAGAAAATAAAAATGAATCGGGAGGAACAAAAATTGCAGCAAAAGAATGAAAGGAAGGCATCTACTGGTCAATCTACTTGAGAAATACAAGCAACAGCCAAGTATTTAGCGACCCAAATGTGTCAAAGGCAGAAAGACGAGAAAATAGTATGGTATGAAGAGGGAGATGTGATCATTAAATCATGGATGGGAGAAAAGAATAGCAGACACTCACCTTTCTTTCTTTCTGCATTTCTGCCCAAGAGACCATCAGAGAGATACCCATTAGACACCTTTCCAGTGCTCTCACTTATAGAAACAAGGGAAGATGTAGAAGAAGTGGAAGAAGTAGGAGAAGAAGAAGAGGAAAGAGCAGCAGTAGCTAAGCACTCCATGCTGAGGCATTTGTTCATGGGAGAAGAAGCCATTTGAAGCTGAACACCAAACAGCTTCAACCCACAATCAGTTCTTGAACTGTTGCATGTTCTTGTATTGTGCCCATTATTCCCACAATGAGAACATTTCCTACCCATCTTCAGAAAGTATCAATCCAAATTCACATAAACACAAAAGCACATAACACACATGTAAGGAAGGAAACAGACTTGATTCTAATGAGTTAAGGATTGGATGGATGGGTTTTAATAAGACTACAAAGAAGGGAACAGTCGTTTATCTCTTTTTTCTTATTTTATTTCCTTTTCTTTTTTGTGTGGATGCACTTCAGCTGTGGGTTCTGTCGGTATTGGAATTGAAACATGTGGAAAGAATGTGTACACTCAACTAAGATGACAACATTTGTCTTTTCCCAAGTGTATCTAGTTTCAGCAGATTTACACTGCTTAAATCTAACTTACAAATTAAATCTGATGATAACCATGTGAAACATACAAAAGTTAGGTGGGGTTTCTGGCAGCGGACATGACCTAGTATCCTATGGATGAGGTATCCTACTAAAGGATTGGCAATATGATGCTCGGGCAACAGTGTTCATAGAAATCTGCTAAATTCCTCTCCAGCTTTTGGATCTGCAAAACAATTCTATTTTAACATCCATGAATATTATGATACTACATCAGTACGTAGGAATATTTAACATCTATAATGTTTAATTAGCAAGAATCCAACCTGTGTAGCTAGATATTTTCAGAAATAATTACAGGAATAAATGACATGCATCATGCATGTTGAATCATCTTACAAAATGAAAGATGATGGTGTGATAGAGAAGGTGGTAGTGGTGAAAATAATAGTGGCGGGTTAATCCATTTGACATATATAATTTGTTATTTTAATGTATTTGTTGAAAAATTAAACTTATTAGACATGTTGACCCACAATCTATTAAAAACTCTTGGTATTGGATCATGGACTACTGATTATATAACTCAACTTGTTAAAATAAGAATTTTTTTTGATAAGTTTACTGATATAAAGGAAATTTTAAACTTATCTTTTCAATATTGTTGACTTAATGTTTGCTATGTTTTATATATGTTGTTTCCTATATGAAAACTACGACGTTTTTGTATTTGTTAAAGATTATTAATTAACTATTGTTGATCATTTATTCATATTTTATTAGTTTTTTACACATTTAATGTTTAGAACATATTTATGTGAATGATCCTTACTATCTTACATATTTGAATGTTATACAATACATGTTTAGATATAAGTTGATTTATTACAAGGATTTATCATTTTATTGTGCATCAACCAGCAACTTACTCATAACTTGTTATCCAAATCACGTTGAGCCATGAGTTGACCACTAGTCCGATCCGATCCAACCCATTAACACCCCTAGTGGTGATTACCATGTGGTGGTCACAATTAGATTGTGATGTTGGTTTTCATTGTGATTGTGTTATGGTGGCAGCAATGGTGCTGGTATTATGGTGGTTGAGGCGATGGTAATGTCGATGACGATGTGGTGGTGGTGGTAATAATGATTTGGTGGTAATGACGACAAAGATGTGTTACTCAGCATGATGATAGTGTTATGGTGGTGGTAGCAGTGATAGTGGTGAAAGTGTCGTGGTGGTGGCAATGGTAGTAATGTTTGAGATGTTAGTGGCAACAAAGGTATCAATAACAATGTTATGGTCATGACAGCAATGATGATGATAATATAGTAGTGGTATTGACAACAACAATATTGACAATAATATTATTTTGGTTTCGTGGTAGTGTTGATGATCACGTGGTGACGGTGGTAGCGATGTAGTTTTGGTAGTAGGGGTGATTTAGAGAGGGTAAGGTTAGTAATTTCAAACATTAGATTTAGGTATAATAACTAAGGTTGTATTGATAGTTGTTGAGAGAAGATATGGAAGACGACAAACATTTGGATCAATAAATTGAAATAATATTGTATTAACAAACATTATAGGAATAAAGATATTTTCAAAATTGTCAATCTTGATAGAGAAATCAAGATAAAAACCCAAATAAAAATGTTAGGAGTTGCCACTAAGATGAGCAAAAACTTCTACATTGTTTTCTATCAATCAAGCTTTTTTTTTTTTGGCCTAATTCAAGGGAATATAGTCAATAAACATAATAAAGTGATACTTGCTTCCCACACCACAAGGAAACATTTTAAAAAAGTCACTCGAATAAAGGAACATTTCGACTCCGATGCCTACATTTGAGAAGATATTTCACTTGACTAATCACTGGGTTCTTTTTCATCCTAATCAACACCCAATTGATCATGGATTTCTTGATACAACGTACCCACCTGCCAAGTTGAGTGTAGTCTAAACATTTTCCTCGCACTACAAACACACTATTAGTTTCATACTCATTTGGCCTTATCTTGTTAGAGAATCTTTCTAAGATAATACTCCACAAACAAAATGCTGTCCTTAAAGTACTTATGTTTTTGCTTGACTCTTTGTTTTCAATCATCTACTTTATGAAGTGCTTAATTATAACGATGCTGTAAGGTGGGTTTATCTTTACAAGCTAATGTTCTCTTGTAGTTGACATTGTGTGTTGCTTCCAAAAAGAGAGTCAAAAGAACACTCCACTTTCCAGTTCCCGTCCCTGTTGGGACAGCAAAATGATAGGTTGTAGCATTCACCCTAGATGGGGACTGATATAGTTTATATTTTCTACTCATGGGACTGTACCTGTAGGAATCCACCAGCTACTTATCAAACTCCGAAAGTGCTTTCTGTGGTCATCTTCTATTCCTCTGCACCAAACTTTCTCTCAGTTGCCATTCTTGTTAACCTTAAAATGCTAACTGATCATGATTATGCTGAAGTTGGCTGATATGCCTGCATTTTCTTGTGTTTCGATGGGATATGATTTTTCACATGATGAAATTGAGATAAGGTATTCTCTGGTGCAATCTGCAAACAGTTGAGTGTCGTCTCGTCTGAGCCTGACATGGGATAGATGGAATAATTTTCATGAAACACACATCCAAGGAAGGGAAATTACCAACAAGAAACACATTGCTAATAGTACCTGTACCCACAAGAAGTGTATGGTGAGCTGCTTTCTAAAGAAGCATAGTTTCTTGCGATAACATCTAGTAGTGGATGGGACGTCTTTTGACACAACCAAATATTTCTATATACACTTTCATCAAGTAAAGTTGTAAATAAGATGATGAAAAGTATGTGCAAAGGTTAAGATATTGCATTTCAAAAATATTAGAATCATATTCTTACATATATAGCAAACCAAGTAGGGATTGATTTAGTCCTACGGAAAATGAATGACAAATCCAACAACCCAGAACATGGTTGCTAGAACTGGTTGGTGACCAAAAGGAATTTATATCATTAACATTTCTAGAAGCTCAAAATGCTCCATGACCAGACAGTGTAGACCATAATGATGCAGAATAGGTCGAGACTTCAAGTAGTAATTAGAATAATACCAAATTAGTTCTTTCATGTTTTCAGCAAGAAAACATCACATCCTGTCCCCTAATTATTAACACCAGGACGTCAAAAAAGTTGCAATTCCTTTTTATTAAAAAAGTTTTGCTCTAATTAAGATTCGAATCCACAATCTCTTAACAATCATATACTGAAGGAACTGTAATTCATTCGGATATAAAGTTCTTTTGAACCGTGCATATTTAGTATATTCCTTTCTCTTCACTCGTGATCTACTCATTCGTGTTCCAAGTCTTCGACATGTTTATGGTTGATATCTACCGACCACAAGTGCTGAGCTCTTCCTCAACCAGACATTGCTTGTCACGAAAGATCAAGACAACAAAGATTTGGTCGATTGGTGGGAAAAACATAGATCCATTTATTATGGAATCAAAATCATAAAAGCAGATTTTATTCTCTCTTTTTCCAAGCTGAAAATTGTATCAACCCAAGGTCATCATGGGGGGGTCGACTGGTATGTCCCAGGCTCGATCTAGATTTGGGTCGATAACAATAAAGGCCGCTGGAATATTCATATATAAAAGCTGTAAATGTTAAGCATGTCATCATATCTACTTGAAATCTCTTGTGCATATTTGTAAAATTTCCTTGTCAGCTATCTACAGAAAAATATGTGATAAAACTTCGCTTTCCTTTCATAATTCAAAGAGTCTAGAGAGAGGTTGATGTTACATGATAGACAGCTATTTGACTTAAATGATGCCCCCAAATGCAAGAAATTGAGTGAGAGTTGGTTGAGAGATTTCTCCTACGAACAAATTGTCAACATTCTTGGTTGTTGCACGAGTCACCTGTTCACCTTTTAGAATCCCATGTTTATCACTTGTTATCATGTGTCTTCTTCCCTCTTTCAATTTTTAATCAAGTATGTTGACTTTTGTGTTGATTATCCTGTTTCTTCGTCTTACTATGCATAATGTGAGAAGGATGTTCGATTACAGCTTGAGCTCTTGGAACACAACTAGAGAACGCGAGAGGAAAGGTAATGAGCTAATGAAAAGACTGTCAGCAAATATGCATAGAAAGGCGAAAGCTAATTCCAGACAATAACTATACAAAGTATGAATCTCAATATAAATGGAGAGAAGGCAAGCGTTTTTTTATGTTTGAAATCAAAAGTGTAGCTCTAACTGCAAGTTCACAAGGGTTTCATTTCAATTTTACTGACGAATGAAATTGAAGAATGAAGAAGATACTACGAAACACAAGCAGAATAAATAGCTTGGCATCACCCTTCATTCTGCTGCATTATATTTTGGATTGTGGCACACTATCAAAACAGGAAAAGAAGTCAACACAACCATTTTAGTACTGTTCCACCAAGAAAATGATGTAGGCGACAGTTGAAAACCACGAACCGGTGCCCAGAATAGAGTACCAAGCTGGACTCCTAAATTCTTACCCCTAGGATCTCATTTTTTATGTCTGTGCTCCACCAAAAGGTAGGAGTAGAATCACACCCAAATTTGGACAGAAACACACTTACATGGGAAATCGTATAAGACAGGATCTAGTTTGAAAGCTTCATCAAATTAGGGCTGCTTCAATAATTCATAAACTGCGAAAGAATGCTGACGTTAATTTCACCAGTGCAAAATCAATAAAAGCCCATCTACATGTTCAAGTTAAATTAAGGGAGGTGTCAAACGAAATAGAGGATTACAAACTGAAGTAAACTAGCGAAAATTTTCAAAGCATATCTAGAAATGAAGGGACACCACAACTGGCAGCCAAAATTAACTTTTACGTAGATCATCCTAGTTACTGATTTTCGACATGCAATTGCAAGATGTTTCAGCTTTCAAGTGTATCATAAAGGCTTCAAAAAATTAAGTGCTTGCAGATTGAAGAGATTTTGGAAGATTACATCTTATTACAAGGAGCAAAATAGACCCTATAAGAATTACAATTTGCTGGAATTTGGGTTACAAGCAAATCTAGCAGCTAGTACTTCTTCTTTATCATTGAAAGACCACTTTGTCAGAGCACAGATAACAACAGAAATCCAATGGCTACTCCATCTTATTGGATAGCATCACCTTCTTTAGTGCATACATTTTGTAGAAGATTATAGTTCCAAGGTTTTAATTGTGAAGTTCTGGAAAGTCTAACCATCATCAGTTCATCAAGGGCAAGTCCAGTGCCGAAACCTGCAAATTCCACGGCGATCATGACCAAAAGAGTCTCGGATGGATTGTACCATTGAACGAACAGCAGCAGAATGAGAGAGTTCCTCATTTTCTTCCTGTGAAGTTGCCTAGTAAAACTAAATATCAATGGTTGAAAAAATAAAATCCTATTAAAACTTACTTACCACTTCAGTGAGCCGATCCTCAATACCTTCTGAATTTGCAACAGGCATGAAAATTTTACGGTATGCTTTCCTCATGCTTCTGACCTTAATTAGCAGAAAAAGAAGATTTAGCAGCCATTAAACTACAACAGTATGAAGTGAACAAAAATCTCACAAAGAAATGGACCAGAAAACAGCAATATGTAAGCCTAAGCTCTCTTTCCAACCAGTAACGTATTGGATGGATGGACTTGATAAATCAAACTACCCAGTTCTGAAAGCTGTTCAGATTCATGGAATGGTATTTTTATTAAGTGTGATGGTCTGTTTTCCCTATGTCATTGTGTTGATTGATCCAACAATATAACCATATAGTGACTCAAAAGTAGGCTTTTTGGTATTGATGCATGGCAATTTTTCATGGTGAAGGAATGCTTTATAGAAGAAAAGCATACAAAACAAGTTAGAAGAAAAGCATACAAAACAAGTTAAAAGAAATGTGGATGGAAAAAACATCAACAATCCAATTTACATGTGTTGGCCTCAAGGATTCACCACATTAATACTAACTGACATGGTAGAGCTCATCCAAACTCAGTTAATAGGTAGTTCCTGCACTCTCAAAAGACAGCTTTTTGTCACCAAATCGCCTTGCATCTCTTTACAAGCAAATTGTCATCAATAGTAGCATCCACTTGTTACCTTTATCTCTGGGCTATCCTACAATATGGAGTTCCAAAAGAGGACCAACCCAGGATTAAGCATGAGATATGCAACAGCTTGGTTAACTCTTTTAGTGAAAGTAACATTCAATTGCAGGTGCATATTCTCAAGTCAGAGACATGCAGATCAAGAAAAATAAATGGAAAGAACACTAGCTCCTGTAGAGAAACAATTTCTAACAAAAGTCAACCCTAAAATGGAGAATGCTCTATTTCTAACAAAAATAAAGCACCAGTCAACCAAGTCAAATATCCCCCTAACAAAATATCTACCCTAAAAGCTGGTGACATAAAGTACCACCTATAAAACGTTTTCATGAGCCACACCTTGCTTCGATTCAGTGTCATGGAGCTTCCCACTCTCATAGGTCATACTGCTTTTTCAACTATTTGCAACAAAAATTGGTCCAATTAGCATTTACATATCAAGCAAACAACTAAACATCTTTAGATAATTCCATCATAAGTTCTCATTTTCGTCGTTTATGTTTCCTTCCTTTCTCAATTTCTCTTTGCTTCTTGATTATCCTCTTCTTACAAACAAAACAATTTTCACCCTTCTTTTTTTTTTGCTTCCCACGTCAAAGCAGAATCCTATCAACAACAAGGCCACAAACGTCCAAGATAGTCTCATATTGCATACATGCCTATATACTTCGATTTAAAAAAAGATGGTATGATATTGTTGTTGCAATTTCAGACTGATGATCACTTGTATTACTAAATAATTGAACAAGGAATAGTTCTTTAAGCACCCACCTCCATGTCAGAAAATCCATGACGTCGAAGCCCCTCTAAGTTTAGCCCTCGAAGCTCTGCTCTATCACCAGAAACCATCATGTACTTGGGGACATCTTGTGTTATCTGATTAAAAGATACACCACACAAAACATAAGGCAACTCCCTGATACTAAATGTCTTGTGATTCAATCCAAGAAACAAGCGGTATCTCAACAAGGCAACTGTAACAGTAACAAATTTTGCCATTTTCAAAGAGCACATGGTGGAAAAAAGGCTGAATTTTAAAATACCACAGAGCCACCGCCAATGAAACAAAAAGATCCAAGGTGACAAAATTGGTGAACAACTGCAGCACCTGCAGTGTGACTGTGGTCCTGAGACAGCATTTAAAACAAAAAAATCATATTACTGTTTGTTGAAGAAATGATGAAGAAAAATATCAGAAACATGGAATAATCACTCACTTCCACAACAACATGGCCTGCTAACAGAGTATTGTTTGCAAAAATATTATGGTTGCCCACTTTGCAATCATGTGCAATGTGACAAGATCCCATGATGAGATTCTTGTCACCAATAACCTAGTATAGAAATGACATTACAAAGTTGAAATTAAGTTAAAATAATAGATCAAAGCTTCATACCGTTTTATTAGTTGAAGTGGAAGATCGGTGGATGGAGACATGTTCCCTAATATCATTGTTATTACCAACATGAAGAAAGCATTCATCACCTGACTGAAAACAATAGATACTCGGCAATCAAAGTGATGCCTCATTCATCAATCCTATGAATTATAAAAAAGTGGAAGAGATGCACACTAACTATAGAAAAAAATAAATTAATTTTATGCAGTTCAATGTCCAACTAAAAATCACACTCACTATAATGACAAACATTGATACCAATGAGTGGATGATCATGCAGCATGACGATAATGATGGTATAGCATGGTTACTGAAACATCATCATAATTTGTAAGAATGTTCTCAACTACTAGATTTCCAACAGTTTCATTTTTTGTGCATTAAATCCAGCATAAAATACTCTATAGAGAGGAAGCACTAGAAAGCCAAAACCAACAACCATCACAATTTTCTTGATATACAATTCTAAATAGCATTTCCCTTTTTCTTGATTGGCCTCTACCATTACAAAGAAGGCCATACACTCCTTATAAAAGCTCGTACATATTTCTTGGCAAATATTCTGTTCACTCCGGCTGTAAACTATGAATCAACAATATCTCAGCTCAGACAGAATCACACATCAGAATAAAGTGCCGTTATAAGGAAATTAAAATTAATTACAAAAAAGTATAAAAGGAGAGACATCAATTTATAAGATTGTCTACTGTAGTGAAAACTGAAAAGTAACAGGAGTTCTTAAGCAGTAGTTTAATATGCAAACATCATGTAAATCAAAAACGTTTAAAGAGTTGAAAGTTGAAACACGCCATCATAAAACTAGATCAACCTTGTATTTCATATCTTGGCATTTTACCCCAACAACCGCATGATGTCCAATAATGTTATTGCTCCCAATGATTGTTCGTCCAGGAATATCCGCCCCAACAATTGCACCACTGTCTAACCAAACCATAAAAGATTAAACAACCAATTACCCCCTTGTAAATGGGAGACGAAAAACTCATTGTGCTAAAATCTACAGCATATAATTGTGATCTAATAACAAAGTAGGTAAGAAACAGATTAGGTAGGACGAGTCATGAAGTTTGTCTTTCATGAAAAGAAAACCCATAAAATTTGTCTTTCAACTAGGAGTGGCAACGGATCGGGTCTAGGTCAGGTCTACCGATATCCAGACCCATCTTATTTCATGGGTCCAAGTCCAGATCTGGGTCTAGGTCCTGATTTTAGAACCCAGACTTAGATCCAGACCCATGAAAATAATGGATCTGGTTCTGGGTTCGAGTCTTACATTTAATAGATCCTCCAATTTATTTTCATTTTTTTTTTTAAAAGTACATTTTTAATTAAACTAAAAACATTGTAAATAAATATGCTAAACGATTCTCTATCAATACATATATATCATGAATAAAATACAACCATGAATAAAATACAACCATAAATAAATATATAACATGAACAATATCATGAACCATTAATAGTTAAACAACATATAGATAAATATATCTAACTTCAACAAACTAACTTTGTCAATATTTCATTCTATGTCAATGTGCATACTCCACATCAATTTTAGACTTTAGAGAGAATAAGATTTAAGAGTAGAATAATATATATTATATATATAGTGTAAATATTATACATTAGTCCTTATATTTAACTTATAATATATTATATATAAATTAGATCCATAGGTCCACGGGCTGGGTATTTTTAGACCCAAATCCAACCTAATAAATGAGCGAATCTAACAGATCTAAGTCCACGGATCTCATTTTCAAGACCCAGACCTATACTTTACGGGTCTAGACCTATGAATCCTGGGTCCAGACTTGACCCATTGCCAGCCCTACTTTCAACCCCTACTCAAGAACTAGAAAAAGTAAGAATGAGCCTTACGCAAGCAAGATACTGTGATCCCCTAACTCTGTATCGCCAAAAACATGACTTCCAGGGTGTAACTGACATGCATCTCCAATCTTTGAATCACATCCAACAGTGCAAAAGGGCCCAACTGAAACACCCTACCAGATGAAAATTAACATTAAATTCTATAGCAAGTTTAGCATCAAGTAAAGTGTAACAAGTTATATTTTCATATTCTCCAAATCAAGTAATAGAAAATTAGCATTTTATACTGAATGAACATGCAAAAAATTAAGAAATCAATATCAACAAGGACATGTGTATTGTCATTGCTAAATAGATCATGAAATTTACATGCCGGAAGAAAAACCATTCCCCTGGAATAATTAAAAAAATGTCTGAGGTAGGTGTAGGTACTGAGAATATTGTTGTAAACTTAAAAGACTAGATGAATTACAAGTAGCATGATTTTTTTTTCACTATTGGCCGTAGATGACGTTAGTGGGAGTGTGCATGCAAGAACAGATATAAGTCATTCTATATGGTGTGTGTAAAGCCTTTTGACAGGGAGAAAGATAAATAATATTGCTTAAAGATTCAACTCTAAGACAGCAATGGGGCTTGGCCATGGTTCCTATGGTTTGCAACGTGAAATGTAAAAATACAATGGTTCCAAGCAAGTGGCATGCATCTTACTTTCTTCAACATCCATTTACCACCATAGGAACGATATAAAGAAAACCCTACTACAACTTATACATCGATCAAAATTAAGCAACTTAAGCTTAATTTTTAGGAGAATGTGGAGTATCATACTCAAAACTCCCTCAAAGCCATCGCAATCTAATCACTTTTGGGTGCTTGTCACACACATCTTATCCCAATTTCAAATGACATGCCCACAACATGGACAGCAAACAAACAATCAATTGCATTAATACAATCAGCTGCAAAGTTACAAACTTTCTCCATTAACTAAGACATGGTGTTAACGAAGACCATCAAATTTAGAAGAAACAATGAATATGGAAGACGAATACCCGCCCTAGAGTCGCGCGAGGATGGACCACCGCGGTTGGATGGACAATCGTCACAGACCCATGCTCACTTCCACCAACAAGCTCCTCCTCCTTATTCTCTTCCCAAGCACCTGGAACTCAAAACCCATCACGGAAAAATCAACGACAACAACTGAGAGGAAAGCTTTGCTAAACTGGGGCAGGGATTGAGCATGGAAGCAAAGTGTAGAAGAAAGGGAAGGGAAGGGAAGGGAAGAGGAGGAGGAGATGAGGTACGGGACTCAGCGCCATGGAGGGTTCGCAGTGCGAATGATCGGTAAGGGAACAGCTTTCCATTGGTGGAGGAGGAGGAGGCGAGTTGTCGGAGAGCTCGGGAGAGCATCAACGATGGAGGCGCAGCGGACTTTGGAAGCAGAGAGAGAGAGAGAGAGAGAGAGAGAGAGAGAGAGCGCTATCAAATTTAAGCACTATGGTTTTTCTGAACATAAAATAAAATGTTGGCTTCTTGATTTCCACTGTATGTCTGTATGGAAACTCCCATCCTTCTTCATTTGAACTGGGAAACCTAGAAGAGTATAAGATCATATTTCTTCTGTTTGTCTTGATACCAAATCATCAAGTTGGGGGTTCTTTACATTTTAGATTTCATAGATCATGACTATTCCGTGAAGGATTCAATATTATTGTCTAGGTCGTTGGAACTCTTTTTCTGATATAAATCCTATAAATAAATTTTCTTACAAAATTAAGGCAACAAGGTTACTATTAAATTTTGATTATCTACTCAAAAAGATAATCGTAAGTCTAAACTCAAGGAAATAGAAAACTTGATTTAACCGTTAGATGCTCGAGCCGAGTCAACTTCCCCAAACCCTCTAAAGTAGCAACAGTCTTAGGCAACAATATTTTTAGATTCTAAAATGACAGAAAATCTATTAGTGGTAATATTTCCGTATTCAAGACTTAAAAGAAAGTGATTTAAATACTTCTTTCTTTTATAAGATCATCAACTAAGAGAAATACAATTACTTCTCTCATTATACAAGGAAATTATCTATTCAACCATCTAGATCACTTTTTCACTCTTTTCAACAAACGCTCCATGCCTACGGGTCTTTCTAAATTGGGACCTACTATTACTTATTAAATTTCACAATAACTACAAAATTAAAGGCATAATATTAGAGAATGAGATCAAAGATGTTATATTCTCTCTCCTTGGAGAAAAAATTCCAAGTCCTAACGACTTTCTTTAATATTTTTATCATCACTTTTGGAATCTGAATAAAGAAGACCTTGTTGAGGATATTAATACCCTCAGTTGTATTAAACAAACCTTCCTTTCTCTTATTTCAAAAAAATTAAATGCTGAAAAAGTACAAGACTTCAGATCTATTAGCTTGATTGACAGTAGCTATACAAATATATCAAATTACTTGGCCTCTAGGCTTGGTCTCATTCTAAATTCTCTATTGGATGATGTCCAATGTGTCTTTTTGAAATGTCATAATATTAACGATTATTTTATTGTGGCACAAGAAACTCTCCAACTTCTTTACTCTTCTCACTCAAACGAAGGGATGATTAAATTGGATTTTTAAAAGACCTTTAGCAATGTTAATTGGAATTTTTTGCTCAATGCCTTGGTTGACCTTGGTTTTGGCAACAAATAGATTTCTTGGATTAGAATGTACATCAACACTGCAAAATTCTCCATCTTGATAATTGATGTATCTAAAAGTTACTTTAGTGCCTCCAATGACTTAAGACAAGGGGATCCCTTATCTTCTCTCCTGTTCATAATAGTCACTCATATCCTTAACAAGATGTTATGCCTAGGAGAAAAAAACAATCTGATAAAAGGAATTCCATTTCCATATAATGGTCCAAATATTCTAAACACCCAATATGTGGATGATACGTTACTATTCCTTGAACCATTTGATGAGTGTCTTATAAACTTTAAGAAAATTCTCTATTATTTTCAAGTTTGTTCAGATCTAAAAAACAACTTTCATAAATCCTCCCTTACGAGGATTGAGATCAATAACGATTTATTAAATCACTACAATGTAATTCTTGGCTAGTGTAACATCTGAGCCAAATTATCCAATTAATGTAAACCATGAAGTTAATTGTAATATTTAAATATGATTTACTAATAGATAGTTTGTTATATTATGGTTGTTATATGTGTCTATGTGATTAGATTTGGTGGTTTCCCCAATCTTGTGGACTCTAGTGTTGTATCTGTGTGTGTGGGACCCGGGCTAGACCCGATCGACCCAAGCACAGTGTCACTCACACGTCTTCTTCCTCTCATTTCTTTCTTCCCTATCGATCCGTGCCACCACAGCCCTCCCGTGCACGACCCATCCTCTCCGTCACCTATGTGGTGGGGCAGTGATTGGCGGGATTTGCGGAAGCGACTCGGGTAGAGGAGTTTAAGAAGGACTGGAGGAAATGACATCAAAGGCATGAGCCAAACCAGAGAGAGAGGGAGTGAAGTCAGAGGTGTTGCATCGGAGAGTTAAGTGCGTCGAGAGCCGAAGGTGCAGCGGGTGAAGGGGGAGAGCTCGTTGGAGTTGTGTAGGCTCACTGGAAGAGGTACGAGACCCCTCCCTTCCTCTTTTTTCCCTTTGATTTGGAAAATAGGTTAAATACATAAAAAAGGTGTAAAATACATGTTAAATCATGGAAAAAATAGTAGAAATGATGAAAATGTGATGAATGGCATGAATGTATAGAGATCATATTAGGATGTGTGAATTTTGTCGATTTATGGTCGAATTTCAGATGCATGCTACAGTAGCCAAGTAATGAGCTTCATGTCTTTAAAATTTTATTGTGGGAAGCATGCTTAATGGATTTGTAAATGGTTTTAGGGTTTTGAAGTAAACTCCAAGGTCTACACTCCATATTTAATGCATGATTTTTGATGTGTTTGATGTATCCACCCCTCACTCCCAAGAAGGAGAAGAGTCGAACGGTTGAAGTTGGATCGTTTTCTGCAATCGCGGAAAACGACATACCGAATTAGATTCGGTATGTCGATTTGCTGTCTAGTTATGCTTAGAGCCATTGATTTGGACAACCAAAAAATTTCAGTAAACCAAATTAGGGAATTTCGGACGACCGACAAGAGGATCAGTCGTCCATTTTTAACTCAGAAAGGAGAAATCTGACAAGAATTTGGACAACCGTGCAATTTCAGTCCAAATATCATTTGATACAATATGATAGAAGATATTGCTAAAGAATATAATATATTTTTTAAAATAAATACAATATCATTTGATAATGTATCTAATAATATGTTGCAATAGAATTATTAAGAAAAAATATAAAACCAATATTAAATGGTGAATTATTTCAGTATAGGTGTTGTTGTCACATCTTAAATTTAATTATACAAGATGGTATAGAATGCATTAGGCCTTATATAGAAAATATAAGAAAAGCTATTTTATTTATTCAAACATCAGCTAAAAGATATTAAGAATTTAGACATGTATGTGCACAAAATGGTTTAAAACATAGAAAATTTAAGTTAGATGTTCGACATAGATGGAATTCAATTTATGATATGTTAAGTTTATGTATACCTTATAATCATATAATTGCAGGATTTTATAATACAAAATCTAATGATTTTTTAAATGATGAAGATTGACAAATTTCTAATATAATTCATAATTTTTTAGAACCATTTTATAATGCAATTAAACAATTATCTGGTCAATATTATCCAACAAGTTCTCTAGTTTTAATTAATTTATTTAATATTACAAAT
>JAMKQA010013176.1:0-11046 GCA_024699735.1 Posidonia australis
AGAGAAAGGGTAAGGATTCTGGTTACGCATGGGGAAGGGGTTAGGCACCCCCATGCGCCCGAGAAAACTCGATCTTTTTAGGTTTCCTACTGTCAATGGTCTGCTAAATGTATGCTTGCTTATTCTATATGCTCATGCATGAAGATGACTGAAAACATGCCAAATCAAAGCAAAGAAATTAAATCAAGGGAAAAAGGTTAATCCGAGGGTCAAATGTAGGCATTATTAATGCTGCTTTACTGTACGCCCTTGGGCGATGAGGAAAATCACGAAAATCATGAAATCCTCGGAAAGTGTCTCTCAAAACAGCGGAAATTGGGATAAATATTAGAAAATCAAAAAGGAGAAAATAATTCTTGTTTCAGGACCATGTCGGCTTTGCAAGCCTTTTACTGTACGCCCTCGGGCGATGGAAAACCAAAACAAGTGAAAATTGCAGAAAATCGAGGAAAACCCGGAAAACTAGGAGAAAACAAAGCTCAAAACAAACTAGAAAAGCGTGCACCAAGTAAGGAAGAAAAGATGGGAAAATCCGTGCAAAAAGATGTGAAAAGTATGCAAAATGCAAGTGTGAATGCAAATGTAAGAAGTCTAGGGGGTTTTGTGTAAAAAGCCCAAATCCGAGGAAAACTGACATTTAGAAGCCCAAATCATCGAGAAATACATAGGAAAACACATTCCATGCATGTATGAAGAAATCTGGGTCAAATGTGCCTCCCTAGTCAAAATGAAGTTCTCTAGGAGTCTGAATGCAATTTACCCACTAATGCATGTATGCAAATCAATTCAACATAAAATTAGGGTAAAAAGCAAGGAAAAAGTGTCAGAAATGATCCAAGAAGTTTCAAGGGCAAAATGGTCATTTTCCCCTGAAAACAGGTAATCAGAGCAATTCTACAAAGCATAGGGGGTAAACTGCAAAAAACCAGCAAATAAAAAAGCATTCCAGGAACTTCAGAAGAAATTCAAGGGCAAAACTGTAATTCTCACTGAGATTAAAACATGTAGAAGAAATTCAGTGAAAAAGGAGGGTTAAAATGCAATTTACCCAAGAAAATATACTTCTGGAAATTTTTTGTAAAAGAAGTTCAGCGAATTCCATGCAATTTTCACGGCAAAATAAGCCTTCTGGAAGTTTTCTGTGAAACATAAGAGCCTAAATGCAATTTGTCCCACAAAAACATGCTTCTGGAAAAGTTTCAGAGAAATATGAGGGCTAAAATGCAATTTAATCAACAAAAACAACTATCCAAAGAGTTTTTGAAATATGCAAGGACTTAAATGCAAATAAACCAGCAAAATTAAGCAATCTGAAACATGTATGAAAGTACAAGGGCTTATATGCAATTTTTACTGTAAAAATGAACTATCAGAAACATTTTGAAGAAGATCAAGGACTCATATGCAATTTTCACAATAAAATGAACTGTAAGAATCATTTCAAGGAAATCCAGGGTTATCAATGCAATTTACCTGAAGCAAAATACATTTTATAGACTTTGAGGGCTTTATTAAAGTTTTAAACTCAGAAAATATTACTTTAAATGTTTAGGGTAAAACATGTAATATTTTCAATTAAAACTTTATTCGAAACATTTTAGAAAAATGATTGTAGGACCTAAATGTAATAAAAGGACCAAAAAGTCATTCTAGAAGGACCTATTTGCAAGAAAAACATAAACTCCAGATTTATTTCAAATAAAATGTTTTAAATTATTTTTTTAAAAAGAAAAAGAAATGACGGTCGCCGACAACGGAGCTCGCCGCCGACGATTGCCGGGGGGGGCAAAAAAGGCCTTCCCGTGCTCCGATCTTAGATCTGACCCCACGGGAAGCAAGCGGGAGAAGGAAGGGACACATCCAACGGAGTGGATGGACTATCCAGCGGCTGGAACACTCCCCCACCTACCTCGCCGTCGAGGTGCTCCGGCGACGGCGTCGAGGTGCTCCTAGCTCTCCGAAGGCTGAGGAGCGGCGGTCCAAGGGTCCTGGTGGCTGCGAGATGCTCCGGGGATTCCTCTACAGCGGCGCGGAGGCTGGTGGAGCGAGGTGGTGGCTTGACCGTCGTCGCCGCGGTTTCCTCCGGCGAGCGGCGTTGCTGGGACGATCGGGGGCTCGCGGCATGGATCCAGAGGTTCGGGAGTGCCTGCGGGGCATGAAGGATGGTGTCTGGACCAACAGAGAGGCGCGGGAGGCCAGCATCGGGCGCGGCGTCTCTGGATCCCGTCGTCTTCTTCGACGACGGCGGGACCAGAGCGAGACTCCGACGATCTCCACGCGGACTGCTGGGAGCGGTAGAGCGGCGACGTGAGGAGCAGGCGAGCTCCGGGTAGACCAGAGGAGGAGGAGAGAGGGCTCGGGGGTCCACGAGACTTCTTGGATTCCCCTCCCCCACCTCTGTCGTCGGAGTTTGGCGATGGCGAGGCACCAGGTAGCAATTCTGACCTGAGAATTTCTCTGGATCTCTTGGAATTGCTCCAGAAAGGGGAAGAGGGACCTAAAGGCTACAAATTCAATGGCTGGAGGAGTCTAGAGGGCATACCTGGTCAGAGACGTTCCGCCGGAGCTCTGAATTCTCCATCTCACTCCCTGCTCTCTCCGAATTTCTGTGGCTCTCCAGGTCTGTCTTTTCTCTCGTGCTCCTCTTCTTATATAAGCAAGTAGAGTGTGGAACCCAACAATTGTAACAGAATGCCTCTCTCCTGAAACAGAATCCTAACTACTGTCCCCTCCTTGCTCCCTTGGCTGCCAACAAGATGAACGGTAATCCAGCGGTCGCGGCGGTGGTCGATCCAGTGGCTGGGGCTATTGGGTTGGAGTGGGTTCAATGGCTGGTTCGAGTGAAGCTAAGTAGAAAAATTGGGTTCAGTGGGTAAGGAGGAAAAATGTGAAAATTATGATTATTTTGGGCAGAAAAAAAACTTACGTAAATGAAGGAGGATTTTGGGTTTAATTTTGGTAGAAATATGTTTAACTTTAGGAAATCAAATGGGAGAAAATGTGGGTTGAGCCATTGAGGGCCTTGTGGGCTTCATGGGCCTCCATGGACCTATGTGGGCCTTATGGGCCCCCATGGGCCCAAATGGGTTTTGGTGGCCCAAATGGGCCTAAACAAGTTGAATGAGAGTTAAACAGGCCTAAATAGGTTTAATGGGCAAAAATAGGCTCAGATTGGGTTTAATGGACTAATGTGGGCCCGTATGGGCCCAATTAGGGTTTAATGGGCCTAAGTGGGCCTTTATGGGCCCAATTGGGTCTCCATGAATTAAATGGCCTTGGTTAGGTCAGAGCTCAGCCACCACATCCATCCTGCAAAATCAAAAAATTGGGGTGTCTACAGATGCCCCTCCCTGAGCGAGGTTGGAGGTCGAGTAGAACAGAGACCGATGCTCAGGATTGACAAAGACACCCCTCGTGAATCCATAAACAAGGGTCACTCACCGGCAATCAACCACTAGCTAGAAAACATACCTAGGTCTGCACTAGAGACCCTGTTGCCACAGCCGAGGCCAAACGGAGGAACAAACACAAAATACTAAGAATTGACAAGCTGACGACCAATCAGCTTCTAAGAGACATGACTGGTTGTCGCACTTGTCAAAAAAAGCGCCAGACAAGACTCACAGTGCTTGCCGACCGGGAAATGACTGATCACGGAAGTCGTCCAGGTAGTTTGGGCTACCAGTCCAGAGGGGGAAACATAGTATACTCTGATTCCATTCCTTCGGAGTGGCACCTAAAACAAACCGAGGGCACCATTGATACCACACTCTTCGAGTGAGGACCAAATGGGCCACGACAGGCTTTGGACCTACCGACCAAGAAGGGCATAAATGATAAGTTTCGGACTTATCGACCAGAACAGGGGGCAATGATAAGTTTCAGACTTATCGACCAAAGGGAGAAATGATAAGTTTCGGTCTTATCGGTCAACAGGGACAATGATAAGTTTCGGACTTATCGACCAATAGGAACAATGATATGCTTCGGACTTATCGACCAACAGAAACAATGATAAGCTTCAGACTTATCGACCAACAGGAACAATGATAAGCTTCGGACTTATCGACCAATAGGAACAATGGTAAGCTTCGGACTTATCGACCAACTTGAACAATGATAAGCTTCGGACTTATCGACCAACAGGAACAATGATAAGCTTCGGACTTATTGACCAACAGGGACAATGATAAGTTTCGGACTTATCGACCAACAGGGACAATGATAAGTTTCGGACTTATCGACCAAAGGGAGAAAGACTGGTAAGTTTCGGACTTACCGACCAAAGAGAGAATGGTAAGATTCGGACTTACCGACCAAAAGGAAGAATGGTAAGATTAGGACTTACCGACCAGAGGGAGAATGGTAAGATTCGGCCTTACCGACCAGAGGGAGAATGGTAAGATTCGGTCTTACTGACCAGAGCGAGAATGGTAAGATTCGGACTTACCGACCAAAGGGAGAATGGTAAGATTCAGTCTTACCGACCAGAGGGAGAATGGTAAGATTCGGACTTACCGACCAAAGGGAGAATGGTAAGATTCGGTCTTACCGACCAGAGGGAGAATGGTAAGATTCGGACTTACCGGCCGAAGGGTGAATGGTAAGATTCGGACTTACCGGCCAAAGGGAGAATGGTTTCACCCATCTTGGAGTGAAGCCAGGGAGACAGGGGTGTAGGGGTCCTAGCCGACTGTTTAGCCAAAAGGATTTGCCAAGGGGATCTTATTTAAGTATCAGTGCACCCTAGATCGTCGCCATTGTAGGGATAGCATATTGCCCTGCATACACTCACAAAGTAGTCCTTCCTTCCACAAAGCAGCTTACATGCCCTTGGTCGAAGGCTCTAGTTTAGTTACACAGTAAGTGGATGTTCTGTTAGGTGCCTGAAATAGGACTTTCAATCAAAGAGCAGTTGACATGCCCCTGGTCGAAGGTTCTGGCTTAGTTACACTGTAGCTTGTGCTTTATCTGTAACTTTTGACCAAAAAGCAGCTAACATGCCCCTGGTCAAAGACTCTGGTTCAGTCTCATTGTAGCTGGTGTTTTGTATGTGACCTTTGACCAAAGAGCAGCTGACATGCCCCTGGTATTAGACTCTGGTTCAGTCTCACTATGGCTAGCCTTTTGTATGTGACTTTTGACCAAAGGGCAGCTGACATGCCCTGGGTGTTGTACTTTGGACCTCTCTTGAGTGTATATGGTCTTGGAAGCCAGTATGTAATTATAGACGTTCCTTGAACCACTGGAGTATTCGAGACCATCACCAATTGAAACAAGTGACCATTCATCAAGCTACCAAAAGTATGTGCACCCACCTACTTTCCTGTACTGTACTTGGAAGATTGAAGGAATCAAGGTGACTTGATAGAGGCCTTTGATTGAGGTTGTAGTCTGCCTCTAATTGGTATGTTTGTGGTGTTTTGATGGCTTTGTATTTGGCCAGGCTTCTGTAGGACATTTTCCTGATTGTATTTGCCAAATTCTGGATTGTAGCATTGGATTCATAGCCATGCTGTCGTCTCTGCTAATCATTTGACATGTAGGTTCTGATCAGAGAACAACTGTCTTGCCCTTGATGAATCATATTGTGTGAGTCCAGCTAGAAGGCAGCTGACATGCCCCTAGCATAAGGGTGATTGATCCCTTGAATCACTGAAGTGGCTGTAGTTGATTATGATTGAGGCAAAAGACATCTTCGTTCATTGACTGGAGGCATGTATACTCATCCACTATTCTGAGCTATGCTCGGATGGCAGGCGGTAATGTGAGACATCGTAGTATGTCTTAGGCTGGCTATTCTCTGTTCTGCCACTTGTTGTGTCATTGCGCTCTGGCTACAGACATGTATTCGACTGTGTTGTCCTCATGCCTTCCACAAACAATGTCTAGCGTGCTTGAACTGTTGCGGAGGGATTATTGTCACTGTCGATTCTGTAGGCCCATGTAGCACATACATTATCTGGTGTCCTCACTGTATATGTACTTTGACTACTGAGGAGCTGGAATGTCCTTGGGCAAAAGCGCTTGGTAAAGATCCTGCAAGCAAAAAGAGTGATCCAAGCAAGGCTATGATGATTATTATTATCGTTGTAGGCTTTATGTTTCGTGAGCAGTTTAGTTATGCAAGAGTGAATTTTGTTTGATGCATGCCTTGTGATTTTAGTTGCATCGTTGTCCGCGTTTGCTATCTTGCTTGTTCAATGACCTCATTATCAGGGTTGTTTGCTTGTTTAGTTCAGTTGTTGGTTTGCCCTTAGTTTGGCTGGAAAAGCTGTATGCATGTTAGAGGAGGATGACACCTTCGACTCAGTTGCCACTACAAAGACTTACAAGTCGTTAGGTGGCTCTCATTGGGTAGGGGTGGCACTCGAACTCACTGCAGGGTATTGTGGTGGACCTGACTCCATGCCAAACTCTTTAAGGTCCTGCACCTACTTTTTCCTTTTCGATATCATCGTCTTTTCTTTTCTTTTATTCCCTCATAAATGTGCGGCTTCACTCTAACCTCGTCTTGGAGGTAATAAGCACTCGATTTATTCAGGAGGCCTTTATTGCAAGAGGGTGGGTCAGTCCCTCGAAGGTATGATTTTACTGAGCGCATACTCCAACTCCTCCCCAAGTTATGGTAAGGGTAGAGCTACGACGCATGCCTCTCACTCATGGGTTGACTTCTCTCTTCGCCTTCTGTCTTCTCTATTCTTTTATGCCCTTGCGAATGTATGTTTTCTTTTCTAGCTCACACTCTCAGTCACCCCTAACATTTTCTTTCCCTATTGGAGGTGCAGGATCCTTGTGGAGCTTGGACATTTCGTCTGGCTTTGATGTTCGGTGGCTCCCTTGCTAACCTGGTCGTCTAAGTAGTGACAACTGAGGAGAGATAATCCACTCTTACATTGGCGAGCTTTTCCGATTTTCATCATCAGGCAGAATGTCAATGACACGCAAACTACCCTTTAATTATTCTTGATGTTTTTCTGTTGTTTATGCTTTTTCCTTTTTCTATTTATCTTTTGTGATTTTCTATTTTTTTTTTTTTGTGTTTTGCTATATGACGATGCAGAAAGAAAACAAAGGAAACACAGAAAAAGGATACAGCTTCAAGCCTTGTCGTGGATGTTTTGCTGATGCCATTGAGGTTCAAAGTAACTCCTTGCAGTGCCACTGGAAGTCAGAATCAAGGCAAGTGTAACAAAAGCTATCACAATCATTGTTGGAATCGAGGCTGTCACTGTGAATACTGAATCTGCTGATGTCATTAACATTGTATCTTTGTTGGAACTGATATCAGCTGTGACGGCTGTCTCCCACTTGATCTAGGGTATTTGCACATATTAGGTTAGATCAGCGCTTGGCAAATCGGCAAACTTTAGGGTTGGACCCCCCACAGGGGAACAAAAACAAAAGTGGCGCATACGAGTGGCGCTGAACAAAACCGAGAATGACAATAAAACAAACAAGGCAAGAAAGGACCTAGAACAAGAACGACAATACAAAGAATACCGCTGAAAGGACCAAAGAACAAACTAGGCAAAAGAGGCTCGAAGGATACCTCGAGAAAAGTTGGGAGAAAGAGGATGACCCCTGAGATTCCAGTATCCTTGGAGCTTGTAGGCTCGAACACGGTAAGGCCGGCTATTCTAAGGTGTGCACGTGTGCGTGCAAGTGTGTGTGTGGGCTTCCTCCTGCGTATTGACGACAATGTTCCCATTGTCAATCAAGTCCTGGACAGCATTCCGGAGAGTGAAACACTTGTTCGTTGAATGTCCACGAGTGCGATGGAATTGGCAGAACAAGTTAGCCTTATACCACTTAGGAAGAAGGTCCAATGGCAGGCGAATCTCCGGTAGCCGCAGGAATGGCGCAACTTCAGAAAAGATTTCGCTCAATAAACTCCCGAGTGGGGTGAAGTCTCTTTCCTTATGGCGAGGCCGCTTCCGCCATGGTTTTTGCCCTTGTTGAACTGACATATCCAAACATGTCGGTTCAACGGTGAAATGTGGATGTGTAATGCGCACTGAACTAGATGCTGATGAGGATGAAGACACGGATGCGAGTGATATGCCTTGTGCAGTAACAGTAATAGTCCCACAGTCGATTAAAGTCTGTATGACATCCCGCAAAGTGAAGCATTTATCAGTCGAATGCCCCAGGGCTCGATGATAATCGCAGTATACGTTCGCGTCGTACCACCGAGGGAGTGGAGTCGATGGAGGACGCAGATCCGAGAGTCTCAAAAGTGACACAACCTGAGGAAAAACAGGGCTCAGCGACTTGCCTAGTGGAGTGTAGTCACTTTCAACGTGACAGCCTTGTTTCTTCTTAGGTTGCTGTCCTTGTTGAGCCGATGCGACGAGATGCACTGGCTCGACAGTGGGAGGTGTGCGCCTAATGAGCGGTGACGACCTACGTGTTGGAACCTGATCCTGATGTTGAGGTGAGTTCTGAATATGCTGTGTTGTGTGTGGTGCTGTGCGCGAGAGCAATAGTTGCGGCGCCGGGACAACTCCGGGTGACGTACTCGGGAAATGCTGTACTCTTGCGCAACTAATGGGTTGACTCCTAGGTGACTGTGATGCATGTTATGAATAATGCAATTGTGGTGCAGGAGGCAGAGATAACGCCCCCATCGCCGGAGTAGTGGGATGCTGAAGCGATGGTATAGGCGATAAAGTAGTGAGGTGAGCCTGCAATACTATAGTGGTCTGCACTGGAACCTCAGAGGTCGAAGGAGGAGGACCCTCAACTTGATCAAGAGAATTGGCCATGCGCTCAAACTCTCGGGCCATTGCCCTCCAGTACTGAGCCTACGTGGTCGAAGACCCACCAAAAGATAGGTCATAAGGCACGAGCGGAAAAGGAATGGACCCTAAAATAGATGAATCCACAGCTCCTTGAACTCCCGAAACAGGAGGGCCCGAGGAAAGGGGTGCAGATGGTAGAACTTCTGGGACCCGCGTGGTAGTCACCGTAGTTGAATCAATGACGGGCCCTAGACGGACTTGTGTTCGCCACCACTCCGAAATAGGAGATAAGGATCCCCCATGATCCCCAGATCGGGACGCACAAAGGAAAGAAGCAGTCAAAGTGAGAGAAGAAGGATCCGAGCGTGGGGCCTTCTTCAAAACAATAACCAGAGGCCTGTGGGTTTGCAGGGCCATGACTACCACAAGCGAAATAAAAGAGCTGCGGAAGAGGACAAACGCACGAGCTCTAAGATGATCTACAGTCAACAAGTGACCAATAGCTCAGAGAAGACAAGAGAACACAACCACGAGAAGCCGCCCGCGACGGAGACACCCCAGCTCCTGGCTGAGGACCTCGCAGCAAAGTACCTGAGAAAACAAGTATCAAAACCAGGACAACAACTCAAAGACAAATGCGAGTTATTAGGGTTGCATGCCATGACACACAATGCAGATGAATGTCCTAAATGCACTCTCTCACCATGCATGTCCCATATGGGGTTGACCACACAGGACGCACTCATGGGTTCTGGGTTTTGACTCTGGTCAAAAAGTAAGGTCTCTGCTCTAAATCCTGGCCAAAGCACAGGCAGTGAACGAGTGGTGCGTTGGTGGCCTCGTCTCCTGCAGTAGCATAGAGCTGTACCGTCTACTAACACCGACACAACCCCGGACAAGGGGGACAAACTAGCAACACGTCCTACGCCAAAGCTATAGAACGGGCTGCTAGGATTGTCCTTCGCAAACTGTGGGCAGACTCAGAGGAGAAGATGCATGCTTTCTAAGATGATCATTCATGCGATATGCTTTTATATCTTTTACTTGCATTTTATTAGACCAGAGGGGATTGTAAGTATTCGTCTCTAGTTAGTCCTTATTAATTGTTCAACTGAGTTTGTGTGTTTTAACCAGAGGGATTTGTGAGCATTTGTCTCTAGTTATGCCTTATTAATTGTTCTGCTGAGTTTGTGTGTTTTATTTTGACCAGATAGGGAGGCAAACAAGTCTCTACTCTCCTAATCATGGCAAACTTAAAAAGAAGGGGAAAAAACACACAAGCATGGCATCCAAGAGTCAAGCAAAAGGCGTAAACATGGCATGTGCTGGTGTAGTACTCAAGTAGGTGAATAAAACGCAAGTATCGATAAACAAAGCATGAACCAAAGCATGTGCAGGTGCAGTGGTATAGTAATAGTGTAAAGAAAGAAAAAAAGGCATGTGCAGTCAAATATATACAAGCAAACATCAAGCAAGCAAGCATAAAGCAAACAAACCAAAGACAAGTAGGGAAACCAGACGAAAGCTAGAATCTGGTTATCCCCAGCGGAGTCGCCAGTTCCTGTGACCATGTCGGTGGAACCCTAGGCGCGGTTCTGCTATTTCGGTGTGCGGAAATACACAAAGAGATCCAATACGGTCACGATGACAATGGTGAATCCGGAAGAAGAGAGAAGACCCGGAAACACTAAAGGGAAGACAAAAGGATAAGGAAAGGAGTCGCCACCTAGTCTTTTAATGGAAAGACGAAGAAAACCAAAAACACAAAAAGGTAGAAAGCAAACAAGATGCAAAGATGCATGTGCGATCCGTGCCTAATGGATAATGCAAGATGAATGCGGGCCAGAGAAAGAGTAAGGATTCTGGTTACGCATGAGCAAGAGGTTAGGCACCCCCATGCACCAGAGAAAGCTCAATCTTTCTAGGTTTCCTACTGTCAATGGTCTGCTAAATGTATGTGTGATCGTGCCCGACCTGGAGGGAGGCGGGAAGGGGGTCACAGCCATGCCAAGATGGCGAAGGCGCAAGGATAGGATAAAAGAAAAAGAAAAGGGAGTCGCCACTTAGTCTTTTAAAGGAAAGACGAGGAAAACCAAGAAGAACCTCAAGAAAATCAAGAGGTGAGACAATATGCTCAATGAATGCGTGCTTCGTGCAAAATGGATAATGCAGGGTGAATGCGAGCCAGAGAAAGGGTAAAGATTCTGGTTACGCATGGGGAAGGGGTTAGGCACCCCCATGCGCCCGAGAAAACTCGGTCTTTCTAGGCTTCCTACTGTCAATGGTCTGCTAAATGCGTGCT
>JAMKQA010013177.1:0-10159 GCA_024699735.1 Posidonia australis
TTTGCATATAGAGCGATGATGATAAATCACTCGGAATGATGTAACTTTGATTACACTTATGCAATATCCTTGCATTATGCGATTGACTCGAGATAAAAGAGTGATATTCCTGAGCATAGGACACACCCCACACATCATGCACCTATTAGCATAAGGCACTTGAGCATGGCATGGCATATCACCCTCGGGCGTATAGCAAGAGGCTGAGAAGCCAACATTTCATTGGAGAAATCATAGAAGACCGATTTTATCGGGCGTGCAAGGGTGCCTAACACCTTCCTCGTGCGTAACAGGGATCCTTACCCACATCTTTTTGGTTTTCGCAGACTTGTCCTTATTGTTTTTACATGTTTTTTCATGTTTATGGTTTTCCTTGTCTTCCATAATAGACTAGGTGGCGACTCCTGCATTTTGCCTTTGTTTTGCTTTTTCGACGTGATTTTGCCGACCGATTTTGCATTCTTTTGCGGAATCTCCTCGCTGGCATGGTTATAGTATGGAACCAATTTCAAATCCTTGGTTCTCTAATTGCTGTTAACTTGTGAGATAACTAACATGGCATCGCCATGCACATGCAGCTTCCATGCACCATGTTTAATGAAGCCCGTAAGTCAAGGATACATGCCTCGTACTCTACCACATTATTGGTGCACACAAAGGTTAACTTTCGAGCAAGTGGGATCATCTGGCCCTGCGGGTCTCTAGTACTGAACCGATGCCCATGCCTTTCCTATTAACTGCGCCATCAAAGTAGCGATGCCTCTGCTCTTTGTCTTGAGGGTCTACTAACTCATCCTCCTCCATGGCAAACAATATATCCTCATCAGGGAACTGAGTCTGCAGGGGTTGCTACTTTGGCAAGGGTAAATCTGCTAAGTGATCTGCCATGGCCTGTCCCTTCATAGATTTCTGAGTGACAAAAGTGATATCAAACTGAGATAAGAGCACTTGCCACTTTAACGCATCTAACCACCAGAATAGGCTTTTGAAACAGGTATTTCATGGGATCATGTCGGCACAGTAATAGAACTGGATATGCCATCATATAGTGCCTCAGACGTTGTGTGGCCCAGACGAGGGACAAGCAAACTTTCTTGATTGCGGTATACTTAACTTTGCAATCATTGAACTTTTTACTCAAATAATAAATGGCCTCTCCTTGTGACCTGTTTCATCATTCTGACCCAAAACTGCGTCCATTGAATGCTGCGTTACTGACAAATAAAGCAACAGGAGATGCCCTGGTGTCGAAGAAACTAGGACTGGTGGCCTTACCAAGAGATTCTTGATTTCGTCAAAAGCTTCTTGGCACTCTTCACTCCAGTAGATCTGTGCGTTCTTCCTCAAGAGCTTGAAGATCGGCTCACAAATTGGTGTCAACTGGGCAATGAACTGGCTGATATACTGCAACCGCCCCAACAACCCTCGGACTTCTTTTTTTGTTGTGGGAGGAGGCATCTCGATGATGGCTTTAGCCTTATTCGGATCTACCTCAATTCTCCTTTGGCTAATGATGTAACCCAATAGCTTGCCTGATGACACACCAAACACACACTTGTTGGGGTTCAACCGCAACTTATATTTTCACAAGCGGTTGAAAAGCTTCCTCAAACAAGCAATGTGTTCTTCAGGCTCCTTTGACTTAGCGATCATATCATCCACATAAACCTCGATGTCTTGGTGCATGAGATCGTGGAATAATGTTGCCATTGCCCCTTTGATATGTGGCCCCGGCATTTTTGAGCCCAAATGGCATAACTTTGTAGTAGAATACTCCCCATGGGGTAATAAAGGACGTTTTCTCCATATCCTCTTCTGCCATTCTAATTTGATTATAACCTGAGAATCCATCCATGAATGACAACATTTTGTGTCCTGCAGTATTATCCACCAACACATCAATGTGTGGGAGTGGAAAATCATCCTTCGGGCTTGCTTTTTTCAGGTCCCTGTAATCAATGCACATTCGAACCCGACCATCTTTCTTAGGCATTGGAACCACATTCGCTAACCATTCTGGGTAGAGGACAACCTTTAGAAAGTTAACTTTGTGCTGCTTCATTATTTCCTCCTTCAATTTCAATAGCCGTTGCGGTCGCCATCTACGTAATTTCTACTTGACTGGTTTGACGTTAGGCTTGAGCGGCAATGTGTGCAGCACTACCTCAATGTCTACCCCAACCATGTCATCGTAACTCCAGGCGAAGATATATGCATATTCTCGAAGGAGTTCAACAAGTTCTGCTCGGGTCTGTGTTATGAGTCTGGCACTAATTCATACTTCCTTGATATCTTCAGTGGTGCCAATTTTTACAGACTCAGTTTCCTCTTCTACATGCAAGTTCGGGCCTTCTGGATCATCGTCATAAGGCTGGAATTCTAGTGTATCATGACTTTCTTCTTCTATTTCTACATTATCCTTTTCTCCATATGCAATAAGTTCGGGAAGGACTTCTTGCTGGAATGATGGATTCATGTCTCCAAAGGTACACATTTTCTTAGCATTCAGTCATTGATGATGCTTCAGAATGGTTACTATGACTCTGGTTTTCTTGTATGCACTTTTAACGATCTCAGACTCTACTATTTTCGAGCTTGCAGACGTACCTGGTTGTTTTACTTCTTTCATAGTCTTATTATGTGGACAAATGTTTTTATTTTTATGGTTTTCTATGACAGGTGGGCAGCTGTCCTCTGATTGACTGATGTGAGTGTTGCCGCCCGCATTCTCTCCTGAGCCTAACTTAGGATCTTTTTTTTTAGACCCCACTACTCAAGTGGGGCCAAGACTAATAATACCACCTAGACCCACCTCCCGGCTGATAGGAGATGAACTCCTCCGATCTAGTTTTCAATGTTCTATCCTCTTCTAGGGCCATAATAGCAGACTAACCCTGTGAGATTGTTTGTTCTGCCATGTACTCTGTCATTACTACCTTCCCTTTTCTGCGCCTGAGTTCACTCTGTGTGTCTTCTGCCAGTATCCTCAACTACTCCTGAAACAAGACTTCCAAATCACTGAGCATACTGTCAACTTGTGCTACAACAACATCCCCCTCATCTTCATCAGAAGTAAGATCCACATAGTAGGCACTGGTAGTTTCTAATACTTCAGGCGGTGATTTCAACTATCCCGATTATAACCCCTTCAAAGCTGACTTATATACTGATGCTGCTACTATTGAGGCTACCCCTGTTGAATCCGAGACTGCAGCTAGACCTGTAGGAAGACCTTCAGTTGACTCTGTAGGTGGAAATGCCAACCTAGCTGTCCCTGATAGCAAAGACGATGTCGAATCTGCTTTAGAGTCCACAATTTCCTCCTCAGAGTAATAATCTTCAACACAAATCCACTCTGATCCATTGACTAGTTTTCTCTGTTCAGACTCTGCATGCATAAAACTCTGATTGGGAGCTAGCAATCCTGTACTAACAAAGTTAGTTAAATCTCGTGGAATATCAAGCTTTCAAAACTTACGACGTTTTGAGTATCCATCCTGCGGTTTCCACTCATATCCCAGTCCTTTGAACTCTAGTCTTTTCTTTGTGACAATCGGTTCGATGATTCCCTGCCCATTTCGCTCGAGAGGTGCTCCTTTCTTTATCCCCACCTGTAGACACCCCCATATGTTTGCAATTGGACAAAATCCTAACAAGACTCTAAAAAAAACCCCAAAAAACCAAACAAAACCATAAAACCCTAAATAAATAATAAAAACCTTAAAAAACCCTAAAAAATCATAAAAACTCTAGAAAAAAAAAACCGAAAACCCCTAAAAAATGCTAACTAAACCCTAAAAACCCCAGAATTGATCCATAACCCTAAGATTAATTCAAAATTCTTAATAAAATCCAAAATCAAATCTACAACCCTAGAATTGATCCAAAACCCTAGGATTAATTCAAAACTTTTAAAACCCTAAATCAAAAAATTAAAATTAAATCTCAAACCCTAACAACCATAACCACTTCCCACATCACTTTAACAACCATAACCACTTCCCACTTCACTCAACTACCTTAACCACTTCCCACTTCTTCCTTAACCACCTTAACCACTTTCCATTTCATCTTAACCACCTTAACCACTTCACCCAAACAACCCTAACAACCTTAACCACCTCCCACTCTAACCATAACAACCAACCAAACCATGGCAAGCCTATAAATACCCCCCATTTGCAAGGAAAGAAAGGAGAGGGGAAAAGCTTGGAAAAATCCCAAGGAGAGCTACCAAGCAATTTCCTCTCAACTAAGGCAACCAGAGAGATCCAGGAGCAAAGGGGATGCTCGAGGAGGAAAATTTCAGATTCAGGCCACCTTTGGTGAGCTCTAGTGAGCTCCGACGAGCTCCGGCGGCCCTCCTCACTGCCAACTTAGGTAAGCATCCCTCTGACCTCAATTTTCCTCAACAATAGCTTCTCTTGCCTCCCTCCTTCTTCCCTAAGCAATTCGTGTAGAGCCAGCGGCTTTCTCTTGTCGGAATCGAGTTTCCAGGTGTCACTGGAGCTATTTTCCGGCGACCTAGGTGGGGGACGAATCCAGAGCTCGATTCGTGCCCCAAGGTGCTTGATCTTCCTCCCACGGACCTCCTCTTGTTTCTCCACCCGTCGAAACTCCACTTCAGTCGAAGTGGAAGGCACCAGTGGAAGCTCGCTGGAATCGCGATATCTCGTCCCCGCCGTGGAAGACAATGAATAGTGCTTCACGATTGAGCGCCTCCAGCTCCGCCACGCCTCTCCAAGTCACCAAAAACATTCCACAACGTGCCCCCAGCACTCTGGAGCCATCAAAGCCAAGCCTCGTGCCCTAGATAGCCCCCGTAGTCAAGCTCGTCGGAGTTGGATCGCGTCGACAGTAGGCTAGACCAGAGGATGAAAGGAGTGGCCCATTTTTGCCACTAAGGAAGGGAACTCATCATCTCCATTCTCTAAAGCCTCCAGGAGCCTCAAACTGCCGCGCTGTGGTTTCCAGAGCCTCCTCCTTCCACGACGCCGTCGTCGGGGATGTGTCGACGGTGAGGGGGATGGGAGGAGGATTCCAGCCGTCGAAGCTTCGATTCAAACCATTGGATCTCTTCCCCTCCTTCTCTTCTTGCTCCCAGTGGAGCCTGATGGATGATCGGGCATCGAGATGCCACAGAAGGGCATCCCAGGCGGTCGTCGACGGCGGAGCTCCATCGTCGACGGTCGTCACCATTTTTTCCTATAAAAAATAATAAAAAATAAGTTTTCTTTGAATAAACTTCTGTACTTTTCTTTTCCTTACATTTGGTCCTTATGTCTTACACTTGGATCCTTTTTTCTTACATTTAGGTCCTTGCAATAGATTTTAAATCATTTTAAATAATTATTTGTTCTAAAATATTGCAATGTGACCCCTGAGCCTTCTTAATAATGTTTTCCATGCTTAAAAGTTTGACATAAACCCTCTGAGCTTCTTTTCCTACATTTTAAATCTAGAATTTTGCATAAAAAACCCTAAACATTGTTAAAATAGTTCTAAATGTATTTTTTCAGTCAAAATTTGCAAGTTAAACGCTAGATATTCAAATATTCACTCAGAAGTGTTCAAAATTACATTTTAAATCCTGAATTTCACTGATTTCTTACTGAATGCATGTTTTCTAGGGTAAATTTGCATGTTAGTCCCTGAACTTCATGAATTTCAAACTTAAGACCATTTTTGTGCACTTTTAACCCTAAATTTCTTTAGAATTGCATTAAATACATGTTTTAATGGCAAAATTGCACTTTTAATCGGCATGAATCAGATGACAAAATGAGTAGGGGAGATCTCACCCATAGTATGGATCAGATCAGAGGGGTCTACCACGAATGTCGTAGACCTAGAAGCAGAAAGGAAATGAATTTCTGAGGTCCCAACGCCTACTGAGTTGTTATGCACAGGCATGGGTTGATTGACAATGTTAGGATATGCAGGGGGTGCTTGTGAACGTGGAGGTGGTGGTGTAGGTGCAGTGTATGCCTCCTGGGTGTTGATGACAATAGCTCCTGTGTCAATCAAGTTCTGAACAACATCCCGGAGAGTGTGGCAATTATCAGTCGAATGTCCCAGAGCTCGATGATAATCGCAATACGCATTTGCATCATACCACTTTGGGAGCGGGTTTAGTGGTGGACGAGGATCCGGGAGTCGCAGAAGCAACACAACCTGAGGGAAGAGGGCACTCAGTGGCCTACCAAGCGGAGTGAAGTCACTTTCACTGCGACGACCGCGCCTCTACTTAGGTTGTTGTCCTTGTCGAGCTAGTGCGACATGATGCACCGGTTTGACGGTGGAGTGTGTGTGTGTGGTGTGTCGAGAGCTAGGTGCAACCGCTAATTGGTTCAGGTCAGGCTGACTCCCTACTCTAGTAGGCTTCACCGAAGGCTTGATGAAAGCGACGGCTGTCCTCTTGCCATTGCTGGCGTTGACGGTGTTGTTGTTGAAGCTGTTACTAGAAGAAGTGGCTTGCTTGGCGAATGTAGAGAGGGTAGGAAAGTTCCCACCTTTCAACGAACTCTCCACGCGAGTGCCAGCCCAAATCAGTGATGCAAAAGTAGTGATAGGCTGAATGCTCAACAGAGCCCCAACATCTGGCTGTGCACCTTGAATAACGATCTCGATAGACTCCTCGTCGGAGGGTCTACCTCTCACTTGTGATGCCGGAAATGGGGCAACCCTTACCTTTGGATTTCTCGAAGTCCGGGATTTGGAAATGCGATGGGAGTGTCGCCTCTGGAAAATAATAGAGGTCCTGGAATCCGTAGGGTTGGCGGTCGCCTCCCTGCACTTGTCGAAGTGCTCTCTCCAGGTCACCTACCCTAGCGCGAGGGGTATTTGGAGTTGCTGTCGATGAGGGTGATGCCACAAGGGGAACAACCACATATGCTGTGTGGGTCGCACCTAAGTGCTCCATCGGGTCGACGGTCATGCCACCTGGTGTTGCAACATTATGGCCAGCATATCCGTGCAAAAGTGTTGGGTGTGATCATGGAAGTGATGGTGCTTGGACTTGATGGTGTGCAATGGGAGGATGAACAGAAAACTGTGTGGCAGTGGATGTTGAGTGTGGGAGTAACAGCTGCTGTAGTGGTACAGCGCTAGGCTGCAAACTCTGAGGATGCTGCACTCCTGCCAACCCGAGGGGTTGACCGCCAGATGCTAGAGTAGGATGCTGTGCGGTGAGGTGATGTGCCTGAGGAAGTGGTGTCACACCTAATGTGGGTGCAGTGGGGAGCTTGAGTGAAGGCTAAGGTGGTGGAGCTGAAGGTGATGCCCAGAACACTGGAGTAGGCTGCCGGGGAGCCTCAGGAGCAGTGGCGCCAATAGTAGGCTGGATAGCATAGGCCATGCCCTCGATCCTTTGGGCAAGGGCCAACAGATACTTTGCCTGTGCGGCAGGAGATCCCTCAGGGACAATGACAGGTGGCACAGTCGAAGGTCTAGATGTCAAAGACAGGATAGATATAGGTTGCCCTAGAGGCAAGGAACCTATAAGGGATGTTGCCACAGTAGGCAGAGTGCTAAAGGAGAAAGAACCCTGAGGGAGCGAGGCCTTCAGTGATACATCTGGAACCCGAGTTGGGGTCACTAAGGTAGACTCAGTGCCTGGCTCCAGACTGGCCAATGTCAATGGATGTCCTACGGGGTAGGGGACAGAACCTTTGTGATGCACGAAGGGGACAGAGTGAACAGCTGATGAGACAGCAAGCGTAGGTGGGACTGAAAATGAAGTGCCCTCCTGAGAAACAGCGGTGGAAAGAGACTCGCTAGTGCGCTGGGCCATAGCTCACCGAGAACGGGTGAGAACCGAACTACGATGGCAAACAGGCGGATGAATCCTAGGACGCGCTAACGTCAAAGTGACGAATAACTCGGGAAAAAATGATCAGCTACGAAGCGTCGCAAATAGGGGAGTCAAGGTAGGAACGCTCGAGCAGTGGCCTAGGAACTCACGCTCTACCTGGAAAAAGAAAACTTCTGGAGTTAAAACCAGCAATAAGATGCAGTTGTTATGGTGGTATGAATGCACATGCATATGGATGCAACTATCATGCGCTCTCTCACCAACTAAGTGTTTCCTAGAAGGTCTTCTACTCCAGGATCACACATGGGTAAATAGGTCTCCGACTCAGGCTAGAAAGTAAAGGTCCCCGCTCTAAATCCTGGCCAAAGCACAGGCAGTGAACGAGTGGTGCGTTGGTGGCCTTGTCTCCTGCAGTAACATGGAGCTGTACCCTCTACTTGCACCGACACGACCCTAGACAAGGGGGACAAACTAGCAACACGTCTCACGCCAAAGTCATAGAACGGGATACCAGAATTGTCCTTCGCAAACTGTAGGTGGACTCAGGGGAGAAGAATGCATGCACCTATATGAATGAATCATGCATGTATGCTTTGTGTCTTTTACTTGCATTTTATTAACCAGGGGGAGAGTTCAAATTGGTCTCTAGTTTTGCCTTATTAATTGTTCCTTGAGTTTGTGTGTTTTATTTTAACCAAAAGGGGGAAACAAATATGTCTCTACTCTCCTAGGCATGTCAAGTGCGAAAGGGGAAGAAAACACACAAGTAAGGCAAGCAAGCAATCAAACAACAAACAAAAGGCATGATCATGGCATGTGCAAGTGTCATGGCATCATGATTGAGAAAAGAAAATATCCATCACATCAAAAGGCAGGATATATAACATGTGTGTGCAGTGACAGAGCAAATGTGTGAAAGAAAGTACAAATGGGCACTCCAAGTAAGCAAACAATCACAAGCAAGACAAACAAACAAGCATGTAACACCAAAGCCTCTAAAAGCAAGCGAAAAGACTAATCCTGAAAGTCAGAATCTAGTATCCCCAGCGGAGTCGCCAGTTACTGTGACCGTGCTTACGGCCTGGGGGCCGATCCAGCGGGGGGGTCGCGCGAGAAGGGGGAGGAGGCCACAGCCCATGCCGAGATGGCGAGGGCGCGAGATGGGATGAGAGGGAGAGAAATGGAGTCGCCACCTAGTCTTTTAAGGGAAAGACGAGGAAAACCACAAACAATTCACTAAAAGTGAATGAATGAGACGCAAACGTGAAGGCTAGATGTTTACTAACCAGAGGATGGGTAAGGATTCCTATTACACACGGGGAAGGTGTTAGGCACCCCCATCCCGAGAAACTCGGTCTTTCTAGTCTAATTTGCTTGCTTGAGGCTGAATGAGTGTTTGTTATGCCTAGATTGTGTTCTAATCATGCTGACATGAGTGCCAAGACAAGACTGGATGGATGTACAAGGCGATGTGCAAAAATTGCAGAGAAATCCACGTGAATTGACAAAATCCCAGAAAATCACATGAAATGACGATGTTTTTGTAAAGAACGCCTTTGAAAACCATGTCGATGTCAAAAGGATGAAAAGTCGAGTCAACCTGGATTCTCGAAATCATGGAAAAAGTCATGAAAATCAAAAAGGGGCAAAAATAATCCGTGATGGGGTTAAATGTCGGCCCTCAGGCCTGTTACTGTACGCCCTCGGGCGATGAAATCCAAATCAAATCGGAAAAATTCGAAAACATGGAATAAAAATAGTAAAAGCGAATATCAAATGAAGGAACTTGAAAACAGACAGGAGAAAAACCACGGAAGAATGCATGAAATGCAGACTTATCCAAAAAGGAGGGTGTGACCATGCCGGTGGAACCCTTGGGCGCGGTTCACCAAAACCTTACTCTGGTGTGCAGAAACACACTGGGAGGTCCGATACAGTCACAGCGAAAATCCCCAGTGGAGTCGCCAGTTCCTGTGACCATGCCGGTGGAACCCCTGGGCGCGGCTCACCAAAACCTAACTCCGGTGTGCGAAAACACACTGGGAGGTCTGATATAGTCACGGCAAAAATCCCCAGTGGAGTCGCCAGTTCCTGTGACCATGCCGGTGGAACCCCTGGGCGCGATTCACCAAAACCTAACTCCGGTGTGCGGAAACACACTGGGAGGTCCGATACAGTCACGGCGAAAATGGTGAATCTGGAGGAAGAGACAAGACTCGGAAACACCAAAGGGATGACAAAAGGATAAGGAAAGGAGTCGCCACCTAGTCTTTTAATGGAAAGACGAGGAAAACCAAGAAAACACCAAAAAAGGTAGAAAGCAAACAAGATGCAATGATGCATGTG
>JAMKQA010013181.1:0-10262 GCA_024699735.1 Posidonia australis
ACAACTGGTCAAAATGAATTTTTTTGTTATCATTCAAATAGTTTAAATTAAAGTAAAGAATTATGTTTACTAAAACTATAATTTTTTGACCAATGCCACAATTTACTGGTGTATCCAAACAAACCCTTCACTCTTTTCGCATGTCTGACTCAGGAAAATTGAGATGTAGGTAGTCTTTTCTCTTCAGGAGATTTAATTCTTCGTGATTCTGTGACGTGAAAACCGTTTGAACTAAGAGAGGACTGTATGAGATTCGTCTATGCGTCGATTCTATTGTTAACACAAGCCCTCCTCGTAGACTCGATTCATTACATGAAATTTCCAATTTTATGTATGTCAAACTATCTATTTATTAAGTTTGGAAAAAAGTGATAAATTTGTAATTTAATTTTGAATTCCCACTTCCATGTATATAACAAAGATAATGTTTGATGTCGATTATAAACAAATAATGTATTCTTATAAATAATTTTTTTGAAAAAAATAGTTTCCATAATCTTTAAAAATCAATGTTTTTTAAAAATTTTATATATAAACAAAAAACTGATGTATTAAAATAATCTAACGTAAAAAATGATGTTTAGTTTAATTTTTCGGAAATAAATCATTTTCTTCACAGGCTAATTCCAATAAGCATTACCAAACGGATCTAGCAATAACTACCCTATCTACTTCTATTGAATCGCCAAGTAAACAATTCTCCTTTCAAAAGACATTTCCACAAATATCTAACTCCATTCTATTTCTTTGTTCTCTCCTATCTTATCGAATAATATCATTATCTACGACGAATTCACTAGTTTTCTCCGAACTTCTTCCACCACTCTTACTAGTTTAGACTAGATAAGTATCCAGATTAAGCTTATTTACAATCCAAGTCAAACATGACCCATCCTAAAATGTGTTGAACCACCATCCCCATGTAAGAGACGTTGCTTGCTGTTGTTGCTTGATGATGGATGAGAAGGAGAAAGGTAAATTGAAAAACTTGGAACATTCTCAATGCTTATTCTTGTCCTCGCCTTGTGAATTGTGAGGATGGGAGGTGATGGTTCGTCACCCCTTTTCTGTGGCAACTTAAGAAGTACAATGCCATTACAGTGAACCTCTTGGTAAGATTCTCTAAGTGGTTGATCAATATCTTTTGAAAGTGAGTTGACAAGGGAAGATTGGAGACCACCAAAGTTTTAATGGTTTATGATTTCACTTTATGTGTTAGGTTTTTACACAATTTTTTAGTTCTTAGTATTTTCATGCCCTTACATTACAAAATTTTTAATATAAAGAGTTTTGACAATACCTATTTTATCAAAAATATCATTAAAATGTTATAAAATACTCTATATATTATGTCTGATACAAGTTTTAGATGTTCCACCCAAACCCATCACGTTTACTAAATAGTTAACACATGTTAACCTATTTAAGATATTATGTAGGAATTTGAACTTTTAGAATGACCAAACGTCAAGCTTCATTTATAACCAAAAGAGTTAGTTCGATTGATTCGTGATTGTTATTCCAATCGATAGGTTCCAATTTTCGAGCTCAAATCCCAAAGAGTGTAGAATTTCTTCTTAAAATAACTTTGTTCACTTTTTTCCTTTCTTATATGGAAAAAATTTTGTATATATGAATTCTCACATGAATCAATCTTAACAATTGGATCATGTCCTATGAAGAAAAGATGATACCGTGGACTTCGCCAATCATACGCTTTTATACCTTTACGTAAGAATTCATATACACGAACTGAGGACCTTATATAGTTACGTTTGTCCCATGTCCTCTAAGAGCCCAACATCGCACATAGAACTAAGGTTGTTAAGAATAACAATTTACCTACTATTTTACCCATTATTTACCTTATTTAAGTGGGTATGGGAAAGGAAAAAATTATCCAATTATTTAATAGGTAGGATAAGGATTAAAAAAATTATCCACGTATTTTAGTAGATAAGGCATAAATAATCATTTACCCTATCTACTTTACTCATTTAAATTATAACATTTTTTATATACATGTTATGCCACATGAGCTATAATACTATTATACATAAGAAGTCTATATTATATATACATGGTGATAATGGCTTGTTAAAATGAAAATTATAAAAAATCCAAAGCATAGACATTAATTAGTTTATGTTTAAGTTCCAATTCTAACCCACTTTTCAACTCTTCTAATTTCTTATTAAATTTATGTTTAAAAATTAATTTTGTAATACACCTTAAATGTTTCTTATCAGACATATGAATATCGTGGAAAGATCTTATTGTTATATTAGTTTATAATACTTATTTAATTACTAGTTATGTAATATTTGCAAATGATATCTATTAATTTGAGTTACAAGTAAGAAATGAATTATTTATTACATGTTTTTTGAGAACAGAAAAATTTTCACCTGCTATTATACACTTATTTTTGTAGATAAGAAACAAATATAATTAAGACTCTTCTTAGTACGTAATAAATGAATATGTATAAGAACATTAATTCATGGATAATAATAAAACCTAACCTAGCCCATACTATTCAATGATAACCTTACTTAAAACTACGCCACCAGATCATGCCTACTTGGCACATATCTCTGGTCTAAGTAGGTACGTGTTTTGATTCATCTGTCCTCACGTCATCACAGTGATAGACAGTCGCAGGCATTATTGTTTTTTTTTTTTTTGAAAACGATATATTATATTATAAGAATTATCAAGACCATACAAGCCGTCCAAAGGTTCATATTATCATATAAAATTTGAAACCAAAAGTTCCGAATAGTATTACGGCAATGTCAATACCCACTTAATACATAAAGAGTTTTGAAAAATTGATAATGCAGAATAGGCCTTCAAGAATACAAGGCCCCTTAACCCTCAAAGTCTTCTACGGTAGTGTGTATGTTAAAAGTATCAAGGTTAGGAAGCACAACCACTTGATTGCTTCTAGAAGAAGAAGGAATACTAGGAGCTTGCTCTACCATCTGAGAAGTCATTACAGAGGTGAATTGAAGAAATTCTCCCTTCTCAAAGCCTGAAACAAGAGTTTCTACCCAATAATGCGTTAATGAAATAATATCATGAATGATAACTGTATGAGATTTGCTTAAATTACGAAAAATTCTGTTATTTCTTTCCTTCCAAATCAACCAGAGAATGACTTGAAGTAGAATAGCCCAACCATGCATGTTTATATCAAATTTAAGAGAGGGTATGGAATAGAATAAATCAGCAATACAAAAATAGTCGGGATACAAGTCTGAAGTTAAAAAAAATCTCCAAATATGCCAAATGAACGAACATTTTATAAATAGATGATTGTTATTCTCAATGTGTGCAGAACAGAAAACACACATCACAGGGCCACTCCAGCCTCTTTTAACTAAGTTGTCTTTTGTCAAATTTTTGTTTTTCAGAACTAACCAAGAAAATAACTTAACTTTTAATGGAGTGCTACTTTTCCATATACAACTGTATAACGGAAAACGAAATCCACAATCATTTAAAATACTGTAACCAGCTTTTACAGAGTAACCATTATCCTTAGATGGCAGCCAGTTCAAGATGTCATCCCCAGAGACAAGAACCAGAGATTGCAAGAGATTAGCAAACATTTCTAGCTGAGATTGTAGCAATAGAAAGTCACTCGAGGAGACCTTAGATAGGTCAAATAATTTGTTAAAATCAAATCTGAAAAGAGCCACTGTGGTTTTGACAGATACCTTTTTGAATCTGGCTACAGAAAATAATCCAGACATCAAATATTTCAAAATGGTTCCATTCCACCATTTTTGCTCCCAAAAGATAATATTATTGCCATTCTGAACTTGGGAAACAGTAAAACAACTAAGAAAAACATAACATTGTTTGATGCTACGTCAAAGAGGGAAGCAATTGCTAACTGAAGAATTTAATAATGCCTCAGGCCAAACCTTATTAAGATATCTGACCTTTATAAGATCTTTCCATATTATGTGGTAATTGTCAGAAAGAAGCTGCCACGGTAGTTTAGACTTCAAAGTCAGATTAAAATTCCTTAAATTAATAATCGTCCAACCATTTTGTTGCTTCGATCTACATATGTTTGCCCATTTAATTAAATGTAATCCTTTTTGATTTGGAGAGAAGGAGTTCCATAAGAATATACTTCTAAGTTTGTCAATTTCCTTCTCAACTTTAGTAGGTAAATGTAATACTGACATATAATAAGTGGGAATGGCTGACAAAACAGAGTTTAACAAAGTCAGCCTACCCCGCAAAGGTAAGTGTTTTGCTTTCCATAATGACAATTTATTAGAAATCTTCTCCACTACGTGGCCCACATACAATAAGTAGCCATCTTATAATGTAAAGGTAATCCAAGGTACATAAGAGAAAGGTCGGCCCTTTCACATCCCAGAATATTACATGAATTGGCAATAGAATCCTGAGATACTCCAATGCCAGTGAGAGAGGACTTATGGAAATTGATTTTCAATCCAGAACAAGACTGAAAACAGCATAAGATTCTTTTAATATTGATCATATTTTCATTGCTTTCTGTTAGGAAAAAAAGAGCATCATCAGCATATTGTAGATTAACCACAGTTGGTCCCCCATGAGGAAATTTGATCCCAGTTATTAAGTTACTGTTCATAGCCATTTGAAGCATGCAATGGAGAACATGTGTGGCTACGATGAATAATAAAGGTGACAAAGGGTCACCCTGCCTTAACCCATTAGTAGCCCCAAAAAAACCTTTAGGGGAACCATTAATTAAAATGGAAAACTTAGCATAACTAATGCACATGTGAATCCAAGAAATCCATTTGACTCCAAAACCCATACCAGTAAGGGCATCCAGCAAGAAATCCCAATTAATATTGTCGAAGGCCTTTTCAAAGTCTAACTTTAGCATAAAACCAGGTATATTGGAGGATACCATGTAGTGCAAGGACTCTTGTGCCACAAGAAAGCAATCTCCAATTGATCTCCCAGCTAGAAATGCACTTTGGGATTGATCAATAGCCAAACTCAACACAGGAGATAGTCTAGATGCCAAGGTCTTAGTGGTAATCTTATATATACTATTTACTAAGCTAATAGGTCTAAAGTCTTTGATCAAAATGGCACTATGTTTTTTGGGTATTAGAGCAATGAAAGTTTGATTGATTGCAGCAAGAAATGTTGGATCATTGGAAGAATGAAAGGTCTAAAAGATATTGAGAATATCTGTCTTCAACATTTCGCAGAAATGATGAAAGAAAACCAATGAGAAGCCATCAGGACCTGGAGACTTGTCTCTAGGTAATTTAAAAACATTATCTTTAATCTCCTTTTCAGAAAAAGAAATTTCTAATTGATCAGGGTGAGATATCTTAACTGGGATAAGATCATCCCAGTTAATGTGGGTATTGAATCTTCTTCCTTTATTAAATTGTCTAGTAAAATGATTCTCTATCTCTCTGCAAATTTCTTTTGGAGATTGGATCATCACTCCATTAATGGAAAGAAAGGATATATTGTTTACCCTTCTATGACACTTCACCATATTATGAAAAAAGGAGGTATTAAGATCCCCCTCTTTAAGCTATTGAATCCTGGACTTCTGTTTCCAGCAGGACTCCTGTTCCTTTAGTAGTGATAGATGTTCTAATCTCAATGTCTTTTTCTCTTCCCATATCATATCATTAAGAGTAGTATTTTCAACTTGTTCATCTATACGCTGAATTTGAGATTCAATATATCTAAGTCTTCTGCTCCTTTCTTCTCTGATTGGTCCAACCCATTTCTTAATAATTAGTTTTAAATTTTTCAGCTTATAGTTGTACTCAGCAACAGGAGAGGATTGGGGGAATAGATTTGCTGAACTTTGCCAGCAATCCACAATTAGTTGCTCAAATCCTTCAATAAAAAACCAGAACTTATAGAATCTGAATGGGGAAGGACCCCAGTCAAGAGAAACTGTGTTAACTAAAATCGAAATATGATCAGATACAACTCTGGCTTTGCCAGAACAATAGGCATATGAGAATTTCCCAGACCAGTATGGAGAAACAAGGAAACGATCCAGCTTCACCAATATTGGTTGAGCATGAAAGTTAGACCAAGTAAAAGAGAAATTGTTAGGGGAGAAATCTATCAAGGAATTGTGATCTATGAAATTATTAAACCTTTTCATATGGGCAGTAATTCCAGGCTTAAGAGAATGCTCATGGGAGAACCTGATGACATTGAAATCACCCCCTATAACCCAATGGTTATTGACAATTGTGTTGAGATAGTACAATTCATCAATAAAGAGTGGCTTTAAGTTGTGATCACAGGGACCATATACCCCTGTGAGCCACCAATCAAAACCATCCCACAATTTTTAAAATTTAGAGATAAGCAAGTAGTTGTAGATACACAACTAATTTGTTCTAGGATTTTGTCATCCCAACCAATAAGAATGCCACCTGAGGCACCTGTGGATGGAAGCTGAGACCAAGAGTTAATCCTTCTTCCTCCAAGTAACCTAAGAGTCCCTAGTGAGAAGGATTCCTTTTTAGTTTCACTTATAATGATAACATCACATTTGTTGGATTTAATAAAGTCTTTCAGCTCTCTAATTTTGTGACAGGATCCTAGGCCTCTTATATTCCAAGCAGCCATAATCATCAGGGATTAGTGGAGGAGCAAGAAGACCCTGTCTTCTTAAGAGGGTTATTGATAGTATCTAAATTAATGTACATCCTATCTTGGTCCTGTCTGACCTAATTAAAAAATCTGATGGCCTAATCTGTAGAGCCAATAGAGATGCCAATGTTTCCACAAAAGGATTGAAAGTGCTCATATGAATCCCAAAAAAGAGGATCCACAGGATTAACCTCTGCATTCACATTATTAACATAATTTGAAGAGCTATCAGAGGATACAAAATTAGAATGCTCACTATTGCATGAAAATCTGGAATTGATGGAGTCTATATTAGCAGAGGAATTTTGCATATTATTACCTAGAACATGCACAGGGGTGGGAGGCTGAGAAGATGGGATCTCCGAAGCTGGATTACCTAGATCATCCTTTTCCAAACAGTCATAAATTGCCAATTTTTTTTTGAATTTAGCCAGAGAGAGTTTCCTGACCCTGAGTTCTGCTTCTGCAAATTTAGAAGTATCAGTTGGTGCAATAAGGTCAGACTCCTGAGATATAGTGTTTGGAGTGACATCTGCTGTGGGAGAAGGTGAAGCTATGAAAGATCTCCCAGGAGCAGGAGGAGTAGGCAGTAGCCCAACAGTAATTGAGGTAGATTCAAAAGGAGATGAATGAGAAGAGGATCTGGTCCACACATGTTTCCCACTCGTAGGGTTCTTTCCACCACTAGTCCCTCTCCAGCCCTTATTACTTTTGAAAGGCTTCCTTATGGGATTGAGGCTTCTAGCTAATGGGACTTGGGGTGATTGCTTTGGCCACCCAGGAGCTGAACTCTAGTTAGGCAGGAAGGAGAACAAATGTCCCAACTACGTCTGTATTTAATAGGATAGACAATTTTACCAAATGCAAAAAACCTTGTATCAGGTATGTCCTTGTCCGGATGTATTTTAATTCTAACTCTGGCAAAGCCCAGGTATTTGACCCTATCTATAGTGAGATCAACCTCTAAAAGGTTTGCGAATTCAGAGACCATAAGATGAAACACCTCTATGTTCCATAAGTGATGCGCAATCCCTTCTAAACGGATCCAAACCCCTTCCTCCCTCAAGGTGAGTACCGCGTTAGAATTAGGAGTCCAATAAATGAAAGAGGTTGAAAGGGATTGAAGAGAGCACCCAAAGAGACTGAGGGTCTCGTTTTTAATCTTTTTTTTTTTTTGGTTATCGTTTTTAATCTTGGGGGACTGAAATTTGAAGAGAAATTTACCAAGAGAGAAGTCATTAACCTCGACCTTAGTAGAAGTAGACCAGTTATTTAAAATATGGTGGAGAAAAACATCCCTAAATAGTTGAACTGAATGCACAACAACTATAACACAACATGAAAAATGGCACGTTGTTTATGACTATAGCTGAGCCAAATGCGCAATAGGCATTATTGTTTTGAAAGCATCATTATATTTTAGGCCACGTTGTTTTGAAATCTACAATCGTAGACATTGTAAGCTTTGATTTGTTTGTTACTCTTCTGGTCTTCTTTGATGTCTAACTAGTTCCCATATGCGGCTGCATCACGATGTCCTTCCTGTAAGCACAGATACTGCGAAGTATTCAAGCTAGTTCAAATTTGGCAAATTACAAAGTAGAAAAGGATGCACCACCCTCAAGGAAGTAGTTCTACACAGCAGCACTTTCCCTGCGGTTCTTCGTATAAATGAGTAAAAAGGGAAAAGGGAAAAAGGAAAAAGGAAAAAAGAAGAAGAAGACAATTATGGCATTTGAGACCGTGAAAAATAACTTTAGAAGAAAAACCACAATTCATATTCCATTTTTTCTTGCTTCAATCACACTAGGACCTCCTCTTCCTCGTCTCCTCTGAATTCCTGTTGTTGTTGTTGCTGCTGAATGTGATGCGCTCTTTGTTCACGTGGGATGGGGTCTTTGTAGTCGGGGAGAAGTTTAAGTACAATACCCATCGTGATGAGTAGCAACCCAGTGCCGTGCTGTTCTGTCAGTGGCTTGGTGAAGATTAAATAGGAAAGCAGAAGTGTTACTGCCTTTCTTGCTGTAGTTACCTACATGGATGTGAATGTGGATAAAGGAATCAGCTAAGGAGATCAAGTTTTTTCATGATTCCTGTGGAGTTTACGGGTGTGTACCATTGCTGTGGTTGCCGCACCAAAGATGGCAATGAGGGAGAGGACGGAGACTTGACCCACATATGTTGCCATCGCTTCGAAAACCAATACGGCATAGACATAGAGGTGCTATGACATGAGGCAGGAGAAGATCATCAGCATAACAAACATGAGGGAAAGAATGACAATCTTCAGGCTGCTTATAAAGCAGTCATCCCATCCCTTAACACCTACATGATTTCCCCATAGCTCATGACAAACCTCCATTTTCATAAAATAAAACAGTTCTTGGCTTGATCATATATTTGACATCAGTTGTTAGAGAAACTTCAATCGAGTCCTAAGGAATCCTAAGGTCTGACCTGACTGAGAGGAGAATAAAATAGTTCACTAACTGAATCCAATGATATGGATCCATTAACAAACAATGAACCATAGTCCCCTGACCAATACAATGTCCACGACAGGCTTGTGATCAATCGTAGACCCACGTTTGAGAGAAAGGAAGAAAGCTACAATTGTGAGTTAACTGTGCCTCACATTTGAAAAGGAATGAAAGTCATGTTGGAGAACCATTCTTGGATAATTCAAAATTGAAAATTTTAATTACAACAATTGTTTCCTTTACAAGATACTTATTACATAATTTATTCCTTTTAAAATCAAAAGAAAAGATAATCTCGTATCTTCCGTGAATATAAGGGGGGATAATCTACAACTTCTTTAAGGCGAAAAAAAAAATGATTATATAACTTCTTGGAGGACAAAAAGATGATTGATCGTATATTTCTAAAAAACAAAGCTTAACTTTGTTATTTGTCTATGAAAAGTAGACAAGAAGGTATTCCAATGGTAATTCTTTTATAATCCATTACGAATACACGCAACGCAACTCTTTCTCACTAGTACTTGAGAGCAATTCTACCACAACTCGTTACACTATGAGGATCGAATAACACTTTAAGAGTCGATGTTTGATAACATCTCAGCGAAACATGTAGATAGTTTTCTACATTAAAAGGATTTTTCATTGTACGCAAATAAAATCTCTCTATATTTTCTGAAAAATTTAATTCTGTATAGATCCTATTTTATATGTTATTTACATTTCCATTATAATTAATCGTATTAATCTGTATCCAACAACAACAATCTTAAAACGTTATTGCGTTATTGGTTAAACGACAAGAATATAGATAGCAATAGCATAAGGATGCTAAGTAGAACATTGTTAAACTTGAAAAGTTTCATTGACACAGTTACAACATATAGAAATGCATATTATTGTTTGTATATAAAAACATACGTGTAGGAGAAATCCCGTTTTTGATAGATTATTATGACATAAACATTACATCTGTTGTAAATATGTCTTGAATTATGTCTTTGTTTCAGGGTTAGTTTGGTCATTAGACCATTTAGGTGCCCTAGTATTTAAGAAGGCTAAGGTACAGAATATGTAACCTCTTTTGGCATTATGTAGCCCTATTTTGTCTCCAATTGTATG
>JAMKQA010013182.1:0-13491 GCA_024699735.1 Posidonia australis
TGTTTTTAATTAATCAAACACGTAATATATATATATGCACTCACCCCTCCTTTCTCATAAGTTAGAAAAATAAAATGCCTAACCCGTGAAGATGAAAACGCAGGCTGAGAAAGAGGGCAAAACAGGGGAGACGTGCGTGCTGGGATTTGGGGCTCGTCGGCGCAGGTGAGCGGCGGAGGAGCGTGCGGGCGACGACGGACGGTGCACACATGTAGGGGTTTGGCGCGATGGCTTCCGTGCACAGGGGCAGAGCCGCGCGGAAGAGCGATGGCTCGAGTGGGCAGTGATGGTCGTCGACCTGCAACACGCGGTGGACGCGGGCAGGGGCACGGGACGGAGGCACAGATGGTTGCACGGATGGTGGTGCAACGCACGAGGGGAGGCGCGTTGGATGGCGGCCGCGCTTGCAGCGCACGGTCGCGGGTGGCAGGGGAGGTGCAGACAGCAGCGGTGTCCCACGGACAGGGGCAGACAAGCTGGCTCTGATACCACTTGAAGGTCGTCGGATGGGGGCTCCGGCGAGGTGGAGAATTCCAGGAAACAAGGTATGTTTTTCGATGATCTTTTTCTTTTGTTTTCCTGTCTATTTATAGTGGAGCTACAACACCTCCACCACCGTCCGCCCCTAGTAACGGCTCCTCCTCATTAACGCCTGCCATTAACTCCGGCGAACGATCGTTTCCTCCTTTGACCACACTGACTGTAACGGTGGTCTTCATGACCACCAGTCAACATATACATATTATAAAAAAAAAAAACTCAATCTTATAATTTTGTGTATAACATAGGCAACAACATAATAAATTTATATAAATACATAATGATCTAAAAAATAGCTTATAATTTGAAATCTACATATTTATTGCACGTAACACAATTAAAATACCAAATAATAATGTTACAAGAAAGTCAAAGTCATGATTAAAATTAAATCAATATCAATTGTGTTCAGAATCTTTTTGACTTGACATTACAAACCATGAAAATCTATCTTGAATAAAATGAAAGTTAGGGAAAATAATTTTTTGTTATTGTCAATGTAAATAAAAAAGTAAATAAAATACCTAATTTAGAATAATATCTTAGCAATTAACATCAATCCTATTGCTCTTGAAAACAAGAAAATAATTGAAATTTTCTTTTACTTGAATGGAGAGGCCAAAGAAGATGAGGTACCATCGTATTATGATTTCAGAATATGTCTCATCGTGTTATGATTTTAGAATATACTTTGATAAAGAATATTGAGAATGTTGAGCCTCACCATATATTTGAGAGATATTTCTCTTTTATATATCTCTAAAAGAATGCTTGAACAAACAGAACCCTAAATGGATTCTTTAGAGAAAAAAACTCTAAAATTTAAATGAAAAACTATCCAAAAGAGAGAAAGAATAATTCATCAAAAAGAAGAAAAGAAAATGGAAACCCATGACCAACACCCCATGACAGTTAATGCATTTAAACTTTTGCAAGAGTTTCTTGTAGTGTTTTTTTTTATAAAATTGCCTACTCGATGAAGCCTTGTGAGCCCTTTTGGATCCAACGTCTGCGGAACAGATTGAGGAAGCGAGGTCCCCTTGAGTTCATTCAAATTCCTTAACAGAAGGTAGATCCCTCATTTCTCATTTTCTCTCCTGTCTCTTTTGGTCCCAGAAGCACCTCTCCTTCTCTAGTGACAACAGAGGTTGCTCCTTCCACTGACTCTCCTTGAGGAAGGAATGAAAAAACTTTGAATAACTTATCTTTGGAGGACCCCTTTGATATTTTTGTTGATGAATCAATAGAATCTTTTACTAATTATCCTTATGGAAGGAATGATAAACCTTTAGAAAGGTTTTGTACCTTTCCTCCCTTTTCAATCAAATCACACTACGTTCTCCACCCGCATCGCTGACCTAGTATAAACGGGTTTCATCTAAGCAAACTTCTGGGGGGAGTACGTGCCGAGCTCTTGTTACAAACTTTGAGTTGGCTACGAAGGAAGCTTTCTATTCCTCCTCTTTTTGTCGGGATAGGGCTAGTCCTTCAGTAACATTCAAGATCTTGATCCTCCCCCTTCGTCTCCCTTGGTGGTGCCTAATTCGACACCCACATGCCTCACTCCATCGGAGGAAGAGGTGGCATCTTCCACTACTCAACCTTCAGTGCTTTTGTTGTTGGAATGGTTTTCACCGACGATGGGTCTGGACTCACCGGAGGACTCAATTGGTGGCGTCCATTTTGGTGCCATTGTTTCCCGAGCTCTTAACATTCATCATGACCATTCGACCTGGATTAACGAGTCGCCTTCTAACCTTGTTATTAATTCTAATCCCTTTTACTATTCTAGTTTTAATTTTCCAATCTTGGACTTTATTAATGTTAGTCAGCATAATTCTGGAGCTAATCGATCCCATTGACGACATGATAATTGTGGTCTTAGGGCAGGCATCTAGGAAATTAATGCAGATGTCTACGAAAATTTCTACCCTAACGGCCCTGTATCTCTTTCGTGTGCTCCTTCGGGTTTCTCCTTGAGGTTTCATACTGATGGTCCATCTTCTCCTTGCTACGGTACCATTCTAGAATACGAGGAACACTGTCATACATTAATTGCATCGATTCGACAGAGGCTCACCTCGAGTCCTGTGAACTCCACCTTATGACCCTCCTATGTCTCCTCCATTTCTTTTCCCACGTGAGTCAAATATTAATGCTCTTGGTAGCCGCTTCGCCCTACTTGGATCCCTAGAATTTCAACAGTCTCACAGTTGCATGAGGAACAATGATAACTCTTGTATTTTAGATGTCCCACCGTCTTTTAGGGGAGATCCTCAGAGCCCTGACGAAGGGGGATTTGTGGTCACTAGAAACAAAGCCAAGCTGGGATTTCATAAATTCTACGACGAGTCAAGTAGGTGTTATAAATGTGGTCTTCAGGGTCACACGAGATTTTACTGTAGGTTTAGGGGAATGTGCTATAAATGCAAATCTCCTAATCACTCTGTTGCTATTTGCAAATTTCTTAGTGAGAATCAAACTTCTTATCTAGACAAAGGAATTATGGCAGGGTTAACTCCTCATCACCCAATCCTCCTCCCTCCATCCGAAGAAACCTGTGAGCAATTACATTTTCTGTTTTCCTGTGCTATTGTCACTGCCCTCTCTCCTGATGTCAGTAAAGATAGTCTAAGGGTGCACCTCTCCAATCACTGGCCTCCCAACATTGACTGGGATATCTACGATTTTGCACTTGGTAAATTTTTACTCAAGTTTCCCAATATGTCAGCGAGGGACAACGTCCTCAAAGGTTATGGGGCTTCCCTGGTTTATCTGCCAGCGTCCTTCACCCCCTGTTCTATCCACTCTAGTGTCGTTCTTACCCTTAAGGAAGGACTGTGGATCAAATTAGAAGGTTTTCCACACCATTTGTGGAGTGTCAATCTCTTCCATCACATGGTTAGGGACTTTGCAGAACTTCTAGAAGTAGATTTCAATTTAGACAACGCAAAATTTCTTGGCTTTGCAAAAGTTAGGATTAGGCTTCTAATCGGTAAGGATATTCTTGATATCAAATATTTTGCCTTTGCCAAAAAGTTTATCCTATCCGCTTTTCTCAAAGATGGGACATTTACTTTTCTTTGGATTCCACTTGAGGTACCTCCTCTACCTCGTTATCCTTTAGAAATTAACTCCTTCCATAGAGGCCCGTTGAAACCTTCAGGGAAAATTTTCAAAAACTTTAAGAGTGGGAGGAAGGCTTACAAATTTCCCAAGCCTCTAGGTAATGTGTGGACCCGTAAGTCAAATGGAGTCCTAAGCAAACTCCTGTTTGTTACACCTACCATGGCCTCCGCTTTTGAGGGTATTTTGGCCAATCAATTTCCTCAGGCCAATACTAGCTGCAATGCCCTAACGAGGAGATCTCCCTTGCCCTACACAACTGCTAGCCTTGCCAAGTTATCATCTACACGTACTATTACCACTACTAGTCTTGCTGTCAGTCAACATGTGGAGCCTGCTTACCCCTCTCTTCCATATTCTAACCATGGGGATAGCTCTGACATTTCCCTCCAAGTGGCGTCCTCTAACTATGTTGTCATGGAGATCTTATCAAGAAGATTTAGTAAGCAAAAGTTCAAAAAAGTCCTTGCTGTGATCGATAATATTGATGATGAGGGGCTTGGTGACATCGTCGAGGACCCTGTTCCAGTGCAAGATTCTCTGTAAACTACGATCATAAGTACTTCTTTTTCTTACCAGCCGGTAGGTTGTTTTCTTCCTCGCTGGACCTCAATTACAATATTTTCTATTGGAAATCCTATTTGAATTTTAGGGGTTTTTTTGCAAAGATTGGCATTTCCTTAGGGTCTGATCAGGAGGCCAAATCCTTTTTGGACTTGGTTCGTTGTCAGTACTCGCTACCCCCTGTTAATCAAGATGATGCCTCTAGGTGTGTTGAGAGCATGGTTGCTCTGATTCTTCGATTTCTGCATATTATGATTATTCTGTCTTGGAATATTAGAGGACTGGGAAGTAGTGGCAAACGTAAGGCAATTACGAATGTGGTGCGTAGCTTGAAATGTGATATTTTGATTCTTTTTGAAACTAAAGTTGGCAGGCTCTCCCCAGCAATGTATCGGGCCATAGGAGGGGAGAGGTTAGACAGTTGGGAAATGTTGCCCTTCTAAGGTACTTCTGGTGGAATTCTCATAGGTTGGAATGCTAGCATTCTTCATAAAATCTCTAATATTAGTGCAAATTGTAGTCTCTCTGTTAAATTCAGAAGTCTTTGGGACTTATTTGAATGGTAGCTTACGGGAGTATATGGGTCTCGCCTTCCGGATTAGAAAATACAATTTTTGGATGGACTTGGTGTACTTTAGGCTATTGTGGGTAGTTTGTGGGTTATTGAGGAAGATTTCAACATCACCAGATTCTTATATGAACATTCAAATAATTCAGCAGTAACCCCAATTATGACTCAATTTAATGATTTTATAGCTTTGGGTAACTTGATAGACTTTTCTCCAAATAACTGTTTATATATATGGTCAAACTTTCAAGTAAACCTTATTATGATGAAATTGGATAGATTCCTTATCTCAGTGGAATAGGAATCTGTAATATCTAGGCCCAGTATAGGAAGGCCACGTGTAGGACGTGCAGTAGGGACGCGCATCGGATATGCACAGGTTTCTCAAGGGATTTTCCAAGATGATGTAAGCATGTACCCATGTATTTGTATTAAGAGTAATTAATGGAACATGTGTTCCAAATACTTGATTGTGCTCTCTTCTCTTGTGTTTATCCTTGGACTTTGTATGGCTACGTATGTTGGTATCCCCTACCATATACGTACGCATATACTTACACTGTGAGTGCATAGTTGACCGCTGCCCAACACTGTGCTCTCGTACTCTGCCATCGTCGCCTTCCTCTTATACCCTACGAACGGCACTGCCTGAATCTCGCCATGCCTCGCCAGCAGTTACGGGCAATTGAAAAATGACGACGAGCCAGTTGAAATAAATGGGAAGAGAAGAACTGGAGTTGGAAAGGAAAAAGGGGAGAGAGAAATCCAGAGAAGAGAGGAGAGAGCGGGGGACTTGAGAGGGGACCTGAGTAGGTGAGGGTCGCCAACGACGTTGGTAAAGCCATGAGAAGAGAGAAGGTCGCCAGAAGACTCTAAGGTGATCGCCAGAGAGAGAGAGAAATGCTGACAACCCATCACAGTGTACGCAACCCATCCTTTCTCCTCTCTGTTTCCATCGATTCTCATGCTTAATTAATGTTGCAAATTAGTTAAAAACCAAGAATGTAAGTAGTCTAGCATGAGATTATGAGTTTACAGAGATTTCATGAATTTATGAGAATTAATCAAGAATATTTCAGTAGTTTTCTCGACAGCATGTTAGAGTAATTTTCCATGACACTTCATGCTTTATGATTTAATATCTTGAGAACCACATATCCAATTAAGATGAAACTTGTCTCAAATTGTAATACACTCAAAACCCTTCAAGATAAGTATTTATATATATTTTTCCAATGGTCGGAGATAGGTTCGCCTAGAGCTCCCAAGTGGGGCGATTTTTCCAGCGACTTGATCTAGATTTTATTGTAAGTGCGTGAACCACGGGCCGAATGCGCGAACCAGACGTGCAGACGGGAAGTGTGGGTTTCACAGGCATTTTTCTCAGAAAAGATAAAACACTTGATGAAAATTATAATTAGTGGAAAATATGATTTTAATCCCTAAGTAATTATTCTAGAATAAAAGATGTTTTGAAAGAAATGTAAAGGTTTAAAAAGAATGATTCTTGTTTAAAAGAGATTTAATCGGAATTATTCCTAGAAGAGAATATTGGTTTTCATAGAAGCATTCACTGTAATAAAAAGTGATTTCAAAAAAGGTTTTAGAAAGAGACTTCAGAAAAGAATGTCAGAAAAGATGCATGTTTTCAAGAAAAGTGTTTCGAAAAGAATTTCTAAATAGAAGCATGTTTTAGAAAAGAGATTTCAGAGTTTTGAGTTGACCCCGGATGAAAAAAACTGGGAGCCAAAGAGTTAATGCTGGCCGAGCTATGTGCTCAGTCAGAAGAGTGATGTTAGGTAGGCTAGGTGAGGTAGCTTGAGAGCTTGCACTAGGTGGGGTAGAATAACTCGAAAGCTTGTGATAGGCTGGGCAAAGTCACCAATGCTTGCAACACCAAGATAAATTGGACGGTCATCGTGAGGAGATGTATCCCCGTGCAATGAGAATAGAAAAGAGAAAAGAAATAGTGAGGCTTGTTGGCCGGGACAATGGTATGCCTTGCACAGGAACGTTCACCGTGGTATACCCTGTATAGGGACGCTCACCGTGGCAGTGTAGGGGATTGAAGTCGGTGCCTCCTTCTCCGGTTGTGGCCAAGTCATCCCTGATGAAAGTGACACCAGAAAAGTGGTTTTCAGATTTCAGATTCAAAAATCAGTTTTAGGCTAGAATCAAGCTTAGTTTTGGTTTCTGAGTTTTAGCCAGATTCTAGTCAAGATAAGAATAGTGTTTTAGGACTAGTTCCAACCAGGTTTTATGTTTTGCAAGATTTAAGATTTGAGATTTAGACTGGAACTTAGTCTCAAAACAGTTTTCCAAAGATATGTAGAATAGAACATAGTTTTCAAAAAAGAAAGTAAATTTTGAAAATACATGATTTCTGAAATTTCTTTGAAAGAAGCTTTCTTAGAATTTTAACCAGAATTTGATTATGAAAGTTTTGAAAATGCATGATTTCTAAAATTTCTTTGAAAGAAGCTTCCTCAGAATTTTAGCCAGAATTTGATTATGAACTAGATTAGAGTTTTATAGGAAAGTTTTCAGAGAAGATAATAGAGTTTTAATTTGGAAATAAAGATTTAGAGCCTTAGTCATTTTCTATTTTTTTTTGTTTCATTTGGGGTGCGTACTGGGTGACTTAGATGTCACTCATGCGTTTCAATTGGTTGGTTTCAAGTGCTGAGTTAGAATGCAATCAGTTTTGGTGCACGAGTCTTAGGAGCCATTAACTGCACACAAGTCTGGGTAGTAGTTAGTATTTAATTTATTTTAAATTCTGCTTTTGCTAAATTAGCAGACTCAGACTTAGATTAGCTTTACTGTGGCACCTTGTGACTGTAAGGTGTTACAGAATCCCATTTTCCTAAAGCCTTCTGTTCAAGTAAGGCTCGGACCATTTTAGACTATGTCCCAAGTTATTTAGAAACTCAACCTCCAAGTTGGGGTCCTTTCCCATTTAAATTCTATAAATCCTGGACCCTCATTGAGGGATTTTATGGATTTGCTTCTAACTGTTTAAGATCCTTTCCTTGTACTTCTTCTTCTAATCCTATTGATAGGTTGGCTCGTAAGCTTAAAGCTCTGAAAATAGAAATTAAGAAGTGGGTTCTCTCTAAAAGGAAGTCTAGGAGATTTAGACTCTTAGAGGTTGAGTCAATAATCTAGGATATTGATAACCAATCTGAGTTATATTCGATCCACACTGTAGTGTGGTCTAGAAAGCAAACACTACTTAGTGAACATTTTAATCTGGTACTAGAACAAGAAATCTACTGAAAACAAAAATCAAGGATCCAGTGACTAGAGGAAGGGGACCTTAATACAACTTTCTTTCATAAAATGGCAAATGGTAGACGTAGAATTAACACTATCTCATCTTTGCTCATTAACGGAGAGCCGGTGGTATCTCCTCAAAGAATTTACTTAGAAATTGAGAAGCACTTCTGCTCTCTCTTCAGTAAACATCAAGGGGCAGTAGGGAATTTATTTTGGAATTTGCTTTGTCCTCATCAAATTTTAGACCTAGATCTTTTGGAAAGGTCTTTTACTAAGGAGGAAATCAAAGCTAGTACTTTTAGCCTTGTGGTGAAGAAATCCTTAGGACTTGACGGCTTCTCAGTTGACTTCTTTGGGAGGACATTAAATCAAATATATTTGTTGCCTTTGAACATCGATACGAGTCTAATGATCTGAACTCTTTAAAAGGGATCAATCAGACTTTTATCACCTTAATCCCAAAGAAAGATAAAACAACAAGCATCACAGACTTCAAGGCTATTAGTTTGCTGAATAGTAGCTACAAAATTATTACTAAGTGTCTTGCCAATAAGTTCTGTCCTATTCTAAATTCCTTGATTGATAATAATTAGAGCGCCTTCCTGCCAAGTAGGAACATTTCTGATTGCTTTCTGGTAGCTCTAAAAACAATTCATTACATGCATTAGTCTAGGAAACCTGGTATTGTTCTAAAGTTAGATTTTGAGAAGACTTTCGATAATGTAAATTGGAATTTCCTGATGAACGCTCCTAGAGGGATTTGTTGTAGGGAAAAATGGTTATCTTGGATAAAAATGTGTATTAGTATGATCAGATATTATGTTCTAGTGAATAGTTTCCCAAAGGACTTCTTTAAAGCGACTAATAGACTACAGTAGGGAGATCCATTGTCATCTTTTCTTTTTATTGTAACCACTTATGTATTCAGTAGAATGTTAGCCCTGGGGCTACAGAATAACCTTATTTCTGGAATCCAATTTCCTAGAGTTGGTCTTAATGTTATTAATATTCAATATGCTAATGACACTATCTTATTTGTCTCTCATGGATGAATGTGTGCTTAATGTCAAAAGAATATTAGGATGTTTCCAAACCTATTTTGGGCTAAGGATAAATTTTCACAAGTCATCCATCTTTGGCATTGGTCTTTCGCAAGACAAGACACAGAGATTTTGTGACATTTTGGGTTGTAAGTGTGAATCTTTACCTTTTAAGTACTTAGGACTTCCCTTACACTATAGGAAACCCTCATATAATGATTGGGCCCTTGTTCTGGTTAAATTAACTTCAAAAGTTGCTACATGGAAAGCCAAGTTCTTATCGATAGAGGGTAAACTTACTTTGATTAACTCTATGTTATCTTCTATTCCAACTAACTTTCTATCATTATTGTATTTGCTAGTTAGAGTGGAAAAAGAGATTGACCATGTTAGGCGCAGGTTCCATTGGAATGTTTCTTCCAATGGGAAAAGGGCATACACCTTGCTAAGTGGCAAAATCTCTATAGAGCCAAAGAAAATAGTGGTTGGGGTATTATTAACATTAGAAATTTTAACTCTGCTTTAAAGTGTAAATTATTGTGATTTTTGTTAGTAGGAAATTCCAAGCTAAAATGGCTTGAGTTAATCAAAGCATGTTATTTTTGTCGTAATCAGGTAGGAACCTTTTTGAATGTTGGTTCTGGCAATGGTTCTCCACTATGGTAGACACTTAGAAATTACTTTTCTATTTCGAATACCTTTATAAAATTGTCGATACATAATGGGGAAACACACATTATTTTGGGAGAATGAGTGGTTTAATTGTAACTCTTTAAAAAATGCTATGTCCGAGCTTTTTTTACCATCTAATATGAAAAAAGGCACTATAAAGAAAATTCACATGAAATTTCATTCTGACTTTTCTAACTTGTTCTGTCATTCATCTAGTTGTAACATTAATTATGTTTCTTTACTAATCCAAATAGATTCGTTTTCAAATATTCTTCAGAATTTAATGCTCAGTGATGTCCCAGTTGAATTAATTTGGTTGGCACCTTCAAATAATCTTTTTTCAATCAAAAGTTGTTATTCAATTAATAATGGGGAGTATGATTTCCCCATATGAAAATTATCTGTAAGAATTAGGTTCCCTTTAAAATTAAGATCTTTGGATGACTAATCCTTTATGACAAAATCCTTTCAAGTGTCAACTTAGGTAAAAAAGAATGGCTGGGGTCCTCTGAATTGTGCTTCATGTGGATTTTCTAATAAATCATCCTGTTATATTTTGCTACACTACCCTTTAGCTTTGGATATTTGGAATTTTTTTCTGGATAATCTTTCTTGCTTATCTGGCTTAGATTTATCTAATGTTTTTTCTCTGTTTACTCATTGTAAACTTAAATCTTGTAAGTCAGGCTAGAACATGCTCGGTCTAGCCATTTTTTTAGACCATTTGGCTGGAAAGAAATAATATGATTTTTTGGAACTTATATAGGACTATACATTATATTTTGTTAAACATAATTGTGTTTAGGTGCAGGGTAGGAGGCAGTGGTTATTTCTAAGGCCTTAGATCTTATGCAACAAAATTGGGATTAGCAGCAACATACCTTGAATGTTGTCTAGACAATTGTGTCCTCCATCGGTATGGCTACTTCTGGACCCTCTCTCACCCCCAATGCCCCTAGTCAGTCTAACAATGTTGTTGTTGTCTATGATCCTCTATAGTCGGATGATTGAGTTTATTATTCTGATGGGTTGCTTCAGTTGGAGAATAATTTTGTTGGAACTTTGAATACTATACTGTTGTTAGTCTGCTTTTCACTTACAACAAAGATCTTACAACAAAGATCTAGTGACCAAAAAAACTCAAATTATAAGAAAGATATAATAGAGAACGTGACTCTTTATGACGGCATTCGTACAAAGAAAAGAAGGATTACTTTTGTTAAGTATAGGATATCGGCCCACGGCTCAACAAATTTGAAAAAAAAAAAAACAGCTGTTGAAATGGTTTTGAGTCAGAAAAAAGTATTTTATAGTGTAATGATACAACAACTTTGGAGCAGAAAGAGTGGGCTCGTGGCGACCCTCGTGCACGGTTTCAGCTAATAAGTAATGCGCACTAATCCAACTTGTCATTTATTTTTATGTAGCAAAAAATGGACTAAGCGAGACTTGAATGTGCCACCAGTCAACCACATTATGGTGTCTTCTGGACTTCAGTCACTGTACATGTGTTTTATAAAAAATTCAACTTTTACTGGAGATTGTCGTATCACTTTCACATGAAACCAACCGAACAACCACCTGAATGACAACATTGGTATGTTAGACTTGACCCATGTTATCTAAAATTTCCGCACATTTGTGAGCTTCGAGCATATAAACCAAGATCTCCACAAGTGAATAGTTTCTAATTAAACCTAGATAGTGCACTTCTGGATCGCTAAATTACCATGGCAAAGCCAAGGGACAATAACGTCGTTAACCTCTTAATGAGTCCTCTGTGGGTTTATTGATTTGATATATTTTTTTAATGTATTTTTCAAATTATTTCGATATATATATATATATATATATATATATATATATATAATATATATGCTTCACAGAGCTTATTCATGCTTTTTATGCTGATATGCATGATTTCACTTGATTACGGTGAATAAGCAGAAAAGTAACTATTTTGGGAATTTTCGCTTGACCAAGATGGTTGAATAAATCTTATTCAAAGGGTGAGTTTTGGGAAAAAAAACTGTCAAAGATGAACGGGCATGAATCATATCCATCATAAGGATACCACGTAGTCGATCTCGACAAATAATCTCACGTATAGTACTTGATTGTTTGTCTATTTTTACGTAATATCAAGGTCAATCTTGATTTAGGAGTCCACGTTGCTAATAACAAGTCTAGGTCTTAAACTCCTTGAGAACTTCGTTAAGAATTCGTTGAGTAGAATTTTAATTTTTGAATTTAAATGTAGAAGTTAATTTCTGATTAGAAGTTGTTATAATTTAGCTTATGAAAATGTAAAAGAATTGACAATGTCTCATTATCACAGTGGCTGAGAGAACTCTAAACTCGCCACAGGGTCCCAAGTTTGAATCCTAGGACATGCATAAAAATCCACCTCTAACCTCAACTGTTAACAAGAAAAAAAATGTAAAAGAATTACTATTCCAAAAGTTATATATTTTTAAGAAATTAGTAGTATTTATTAAAATGTTGGACCGTTATAACTTCTGAAGATAATCTATATGCTCAAAAATTGTCAAATATGAGCTGGTATGGGTCATATCCATCAAAAGGATACCACGTACTCGATCTCGACAAATAATCTCACATATAGTACTTGATCGTTTGTCTATTTTTACGTCATACCAAGGTCAATCTTGATTTAGGAGTCCTCGTTGCTAATAACAAGTCTAGGTCTTAAACTCCTCGAGAACTTCATTAAGAATTCGTTGAGTAGAATTTTAATTTTTGAATTTAAATGTAGAAGTTAATTTCTGATTAGAAGTTGTTGTAATTTAGCTTATGAAAATGTAAAAGAATTACTATTCCAAAAGTTATATATTTTTAAAAAATTAGTAGTATTTATTAAAACTGTTGAACTATTATAACTTCTGAAGATAATCTATATGTTCAAAAACTATCCAAAAATTCTACTAAATGGATCCTAAATCTGATCCCAAATCATCAAAGATTTCATTGCGTTCAAACTACAAGTTGAGCGTAGCTTCGATCGTAAAAGGCAGCAAAAGATACCGATATTAATATTAGATGCGAAAAAAAGTTATACATTTTGTATTCCTTATATAATTTAATCCATTATCATATATGTGTGAAATACACGTTAAAAATTAAAACAACAACTAAGGATGTGATCCAAAATGATCATTTCGTCATCAAGAAAGTAGAAATTGAATTTGGATGTAGGTTCTGACTACTCTACACATTCAACTTTTTAGATACCTAAGTTCTCTTTTTGTAACATCTGGGTCCGGTTATCCATTTGTATTTAATAAACCATGTATTATTTGTGATTTTGTGCTTAATGGTTTATTAATGGATAATCTGTTGTTTCTTGATTGTGTGTGGTTGTGGGTGGTTTTCTGTGCATCTGGTTGCAATCTGGGACCAAGTTGGAGTCCGATTGGAAGATGCTCAGCCGTCTCGGTTTGTGTGCCATTCCTTTTTCTTTTCATTCCTCTTTCTTTTCTCCTCCTTCACGTGAGCCATTTCCCTCCCCCCCACCATTTCACGTCTTCTTCTTCTTCCTCTTCCCTTCCCGTGAGGCTGCAGCGGCGGCCCGTGCTCCGACACAACGGGCGGCTGGCGGGATGCGGGAGGAGGTGGGCATAAGAGGGCGGAGGCGACTGGGAGAAGTGTGCTGCAACGTGAGGAGAAAGAGGGAGAGGAAGG
>JAMKQA010013183.1:0-11600 GCA_024699735.1 Posidonia australis
AATTGTAGACACCCTGATTTTGCAATCACTTGGCGGTAGGTTCCTCTGGAAAGATGCTATGGTTGCAATTACCAAACCAAAAACCCTAACTCCACCTAAACCCACTCAAGCCCATGTAAGCTCATTTAGGCCCACACAATCCCATTCTGACCCAATCCAAGCCAATAAAAGCAACAACCCATAATTAAAAATCCAAAATAAAATACAACTCACTTAAATCATTAAAACTCAAATTAATTAAGTTAAAACACCTAATCAAAACCAAAACCAAGTAAAATCCACCTAAATCATTAAAACACCCAAATCAATTTAGTAAAAACCCTAATTAAAACCAAAATCAAGTAAAATCAATTTAAATCATTAAAACTCAAATTAATTAAGTAATTAAAACCAAAATCAAGTAAAATGTATTTAAACCAATTAAAACTTAAATCAATTAAGTAAAAACCCTAATGAAAACCAAAATCAAGTAAAACCCAATAAAATCCATTAAAAATTAAATCTAATTAAGTAAAAACCCTAATCCAAACAAAAATAAAGCAAAAATAAAACCAATTAAATCAAAATCAAAATTAAATCCCTAATTAGATCAAACAAAAACAATTAAATCAAAATTTAAACTAAGTCCTTAATTAAATCAAGTAAAAAAATTAAGTAAATCTTAATTTAAAACTAATCAAATCCAAAACTTAAATTAACCAAACTAAAATCAATTAAACCCATTTAAACCAATTTCTAATTAAACCACCAAATATAAAAAACCTTAATCAACTTAAAATAACAAAACCTGAATAAATCATCCAAAACCTAAAACCAAATTAAAATCACAAATCATTAATCCTAAATTAAAATCACCAAAACAAAAGAATTAAAAAAAAACCAAAACCTAAAAATCTAAAATCCCTTAAAACCATAAAAACCCTAAAGCCCACTCCACGACCCACAAAACAACCCACCGTTTCATTCATTTCTTTCTCAATCAAAGACTTACGACAAATCCAAAAATAATTCCGACGATAGGCTATCCTCATCTCCGGCAACAACGCGTGATCTTTGGCACTGATTCCTTAGTCAGCAGCTGTCCTCGCGGGATCCTCGGGGGAGCCCTAACAGCCCTCCAACTGCATCCAATGCTCCCCATCCGCTAGAGAGGACAATCGACAGTGTTAGAGGATGACGCCTACGTATAAAGGGGTTCATTGCCGACTGAAGAAGGACATGAAGGAGAACCCTGAAAATTTTGGCAATCCCACACGACCTTTGAACCTCTCTCGTAACCCCCTTTGCAATTGGAGCACCAACGCCTTCGCGTTGCCAGAGCAGTCACGTCTAGGAGCGTTGCCGTCAAGCCTCGCCGGGAGGGAAAGAGCCATCGTCACCCAGGTAATCCTTCCCCCTTTTAGTCTTGAATAATCTTCCTTTAATTTCGTCGAGTCCATTTGAGCTTTCTAGATGAGTCTCGTAGGGTTTTTGGTCCCCTGTCCGCCGTCTTCTCCTCCTCCGATGGTGGGTTCACCACCACCGGTGAGGCTCGTGGCCTCTTGAGTTAGGATGAGGCCTGACACCTCTCCGCATCGCCTTCCTCGTCCTTCTCGAGCCCCCATTGCTCAAGAAGGATTTCCCTAGCCTCCCGTGGCTAGGGGAATGTCGCCGTTGCTCCGTCGACCACCTCCCTCTATTGTAGAACCCACCAGATGGGGGAAGTCTTTTGGTCACGCCTGCTTCAAGCCACCGCCCTAGGAAGCTTTGCTGCAACACCATGGACCCCCCACATTGCCTCGCCGCTGTCACAGCCTCAGAGTGTCGCCCCCACCTTCGCCACGTCTGTCACCAACACGGGAGGTTGGTGGAGCCACCCCGACGTCCCCAACCTTCGTTGACACCTCCGGAGTGCCCACCGTGCCGTCCCAACGCTTCCCCGCTCGCCACCACGCTGTCCCAGCAGTAGAACCATCGCCTGCGACCTTTGTCGTCGTCTTCTCTGGTGCCGACAGCCCCTCGTCGGAGCGTGAGGTGGAGAGAGCATCCCAGCCTTCTCTGGCCTTGCCCGACACCTCAGGGATGCTCGCTGTGTCTCCCACAAGCTTTTTCGACCATCGACAGTCGTCCTTCCCCGCTGTATCACCATCGATCGCTTGCCGGACCTCTTGATGGAGATTGGAGCGTCAATGATCTTTGAAGGGCAAGAGTTAGTCTAGGTCCTTAGGTTTTTAATTTTTTACATTTAGGTCCTTATGTTATTACGTCAAGGTCTAGACTTTTTGTGTTTGAACCCCTGTAGTTGTAAATAAAGTTTTATTTCTTTTGTTTTCTTATAAATTTGCATTTTGTCCCTTGAATGTCTTCTTTTTTTCATGACCAGCTCAGTAATGTTTATTTCATCACATTTAAGTCCCTAAAATCATGTTTTCCTTGCAATTAAGTCCTGAAATTTTGTATTGTGCCCCCTGAGCTTTTTAAAATGAACTTTCTTTGTGAGATTTACATCGAGAACCTTAAAAGATTTTGTAATTACACTGAACATCATAAAAAACTTAATTTTCATTACATTTAAATCCTAGAATTTTGCATGTAAACCCCCGAATTCATAAAATAATTACTAAGTGTAGGAAATTTGCATCTAGGCCCTTGGATTAGTTTAAATTTCATTAATTAGGGTTTTAATTGTTTTAACACACATTTTTGGTATTTTTCACTTTTTTGATCACATGTGTATTTGTAATTTAGCACATGATTAAAGTTTTCATCCAAAAATCATGATTGCAATGTAAAATGATTTCTGATTTCACATTTTGGTTACATTTGCACATTTCATGTAAATTTTACACATTAGACCTTGAACTTTCATGAAAATACTAAAATACAATTTTCACACCTCTCACACCTTAATGCCACATTTTCTTTTAATTCATCATCTTAACATTAAGATAAAAGTTTCTGAATATACTTAAATCATGATTGTCATCCTTTTTGTGGATTTTGCAGTTTAGTCCATAAATTTCTTTAAATTGCAATATGTGATTTTTCAACATCCATTTGTCATCAAAACAAATTTTCACCTTAATTCATATGATAGTTTTCTATTCTCTGATTTTTGTGAAGTTTTTTAAGTGAATTTGCTGTTCCTTGTGAATTTTGCACTTTAGTCCCTACACTTGTGATTTTCCATGTTTATATCATTTTCTTGCATTTAAAATCTTGTTTCCATCATGTTTTCTTGTAAATAATATTTTCCAGACATTTTGCTTACAAAATGCACACATTAGACCATGCATCATGCCCCTATACACATTTATCACATTTGGCCATGTGAAATTACATAATTACCCCCTATGACATCAATTCATGCACATGCATGCTATTTTTACACTAAATCATGTGCCTTTTCCTATGTAAATAACTCCTGAACATTTTTCATACATTTAGATGCATTTACATGCACATGTATCCACATGCATATCATTTCATGCCATTTTCAATAAAAACTTGCTCTCCATATAGTTTTTCGTGGATTTTTTCTTAATTTGTTTTCGAATTCTTTCTCTTAACATTTGATTTGATTCGCTTTACTCTATATTTATGGATTTTTGTGATTTGATTTGGATTTCATTGCCCGAGGGTGTACATTAATTGACTTAAAGGGCTACATTGGTCCAATTACGGATTATTTTCCCTTTAATGATTTTCACGATATTTTCCCTGATTCCGATGATTTAGGTTGATCCCATTTTTGATTCTTTTGATGTCAATATGGATTCTCGGACCATTTTCTCCAAAAACACTTTCATTTCATGTGATTTTGTTAATATGTCACCATTTTGCCATTTTACGTGGACTTCTTTGTAATTTTTCCATTTTGATTTCCATGACATTTTCCATGATTTTGATGATTTGGGTTGATCCCATTTTTGTTTCTTTTGGTGTTGGTGTGATTTCTCGGATCATTTTCTTCTAAAACATCGTTATCTCATGTGATTTTCTTATCATTTCATGTGTTGTCCCATCATACTGTGTCAATTTCTTCATAATTTTCGCACGTACTTTGCACATCCATGATCCTGCACTCATATTAACATGATTTTGAGCACAATCTAGGTTTAGCAAGCATACATTTGCATCTAGCCTTTTAGCAAGCGAATCAGATTAGAAAGATCGAGTTTCTTGGGCACACGGGGGTGCCTAATACCTTATCCTTGCGTAATAGAAATCCTTACCCTTTCTCTGATTTGTAGATATTTAGCCTTTTCATGTGCAACATATGCAGTTATCTTTGTTTGTGGTTTTCCTTGTCTTTTCCTTAAAAGATTAGGTGGCGACTTCGATTTTTGTCTTATCTTATCTTGCACCTTCGCCTTCTAGCATGGCTGTGGCCTCCTCCTTCGGCGCCCTCCTCTGCGAATTTCCCGGGCAGGCATGGTCAAAGTAATGAACTAACTTAGAAAGTGCATAAAAGAGAGAGTGTTTGGAATAAAAGGAGTGATTCGGTTCGGTAATAATCAATATCTATTGATCGAGCACTTGAAATAGGGGTGAGGCCATTGACACTCAACAGTTGTGCTATCATAGCATAAATCTCAGTGAGTGGTGATAGGTAGACACCTATCAGAAAAAAAGAGAAAGAAATGAAAAGTCAAGAAAAGAAGGTAGCAAAGAAGCTACCCATTGACAAAAGAAAGAGAGGGGTAAGATGGCAGTAAATAAACTGTCAAAAAAAAAACGGGGGTAATAAATGCACATTAGGGTCAACCATTGGTGAGTGGCACCAGAACTTAAGCCAATGTCGAGAGCTTGTCGAACCTTGAACCTCCTTAATTCTCTCGTACACATAGGCAAAGAAGAAGCCGCCCTGAGTGTTCAAAGACCGAATAGGATAAGGGAGTGGTACTAAGAAGGCCTAGGGTGTGGAATAAAGTCTCTAAAAGGTGCAGACGTAACACAAGAGACATGCCCAGGATGGTAAGGCATAATCTAGGATTGCCAAAGTAAACCCTAGGCTAAGGCTTGAAATAAGTACCTCTCCTTCCACCCCCCACCAATAAAAAAGGAAAAAGAAAATCCAAAAAATAATAAAAAAATAGAAAATCCCGAAAACACACACCCTGCATGCAAGTGAGATCTTAGTAAGTAGGGTAACTATAAATGGTCTGGCTAATGATGCAACAACTGACCCGCCAGGATTTGGAGTTGACGCCTATGGACATGGATTTTTGGGGGTGTTGTAGAATCATCGTTGTCTCCACTAACTTCGATGATCCTTTGTGATTGCCAATTGCCGATTCGCTTTCGTCAGTTGACAAGGTACCTTGCGGGAGTGTGGTGGTTGTGATGATGTGGGCTCTCGATTCACTTGGTCGACGGCTGGATGCTACCTAGTGGTGTCCTCGTGCTTTTATAATAATCCTTCCCTTCAAAACAAATAAGAAAAACAAAAGAAAATCTAGATTAGACTAGGTGTAGTAAGAGTAACAAAAATAAACAATAGAAAACATAATTATGCAACTAAATACTAGCCAGAAGGTGGTTCCTTGCATGCATACGCCATGGGCTAACAATGTATGTAAGTTTTTTTATGATAAAATAATGAAGTAAATTGGAAAAAGTACTCCCTTTACCCTTGAACGTTGTGAAGTGGATGAGAAGTGGAGGTTGGTTTGTGGAGCTCTGGAGGTGCGCTTTGGTTGTAGAAAGAAGCTGGATTTTTGGGATTTGAGCTTCTAGAAGAAGATGGACATCGACGAGGGGGCTCTCTCTCTCTCCCTCTCTCTCTCTCTCAAGGTTTCTCTCTTTCTCTCCTTTCTAGGGTTTCAAGGTAGCTCCTCAAGATTTTAATGTGCCTTCCCTTCAAACTCTTGACCTAGGGGTCTATTATAGAGTTTGGGAGCTCCAAATCTCGTCATTGACGAGTGGGAGATCAATGGCAAGGATCGCAATCATTTTAAAAGGCAAAAATATCTTTTTATATCTCGTCGGCTATTCAACTGGTGATAGAATCATTCAGTCACCGCCCATATAGGAGACGAGTAGATTGACTCTGGATTCCGCACACGCGGTGAATCGACAGCTAGTTGGCACAAAATCTATCACGTAAGCTAGTCACTTGTGTATGTAGTGCCGAGAACTAAAAAGGAATTACTTGCAAAATTAAGATCACAAAGCATCAAATTATGAACACCTTAGTAGTGTGAACACAATCAACACATAAAAATCTTTCTCGTAATTAATAGATATTTAAAATATATTTCCAAATCAAAATCAAACTAAAAATGTTAAGTAAATTGAATTTGAAAATCAAATCTTCAATAATTACGAGAAAATATCAATTAAATCAAGGATAAATCTAATTTATTTTAGATTTGTAATTATCTTGATTTTTGGATTCTATCTTTAATTATTTTTTTGGTATTATCGTCAATTAAATTTAAGCTATAACATTAAAATGTGATAACTTATCATAAAATCTCATTTTTGGTAAAATAAAGATAAGTAATCTTAATTATCAAGTCATTTGAATTTCTAGAATTTCTTGGAATTATTTGGCATTCATAATGATTTATATGATATGCATAGATATTTAAATGTTAGCAAATTATAGAAACTATAATAATTATGGGAAAAATCATAGTATCGTTTATAAATATCCCATATGTCATATTAGGGCCCGGGATGACAAATTATATGAGAGAGAAGGCCTAGGATATGTGTCGCCTATTCTAGTGGCACCATATGATCTAGTCGCCTATCAGAGTGGCGACAAGAATGTCGCCTCCTTAACTAGCGTCTAGATTGGTCACCTGTCACAATGGCAACATCTTGGTTTTTTACAGTTTACCCTCCTGTCTTTTATCTTATTCCACAGAGATGCAATAAAACCCAGAAAACTTTAGAAATTCCATGGGAAAATTTGAAAAAAGGGATAATGATCCTTAGCCACGTGATTTGGGGTGCCTTAAGGATTTCTATCCTAGGTGAACTCTGGGAAATGCGGAAATGGGATATCTACAAATGTCCCTCCTTAGAGATGATCTTGGAACAAGATTGGCTCCAAGGTAAGAATGATATCTCCATTGAGCATTTCCTGAAAAAGGGAGTTCACTCTCAAACGATCTACCATGGATTCCAAAAAGAAGTCTACACCTATTGCTTTCGGGACATGGTCGCACAACCAAAAGGTGAGATGATGAATTGACTCGGTTTTAGGACATGGTTGCACAACCAAGTGGTTTAATAAACTACGGATGTTGTCATATTGAAGGCTCAGGCATGGAGGGGTTAAGCTGAGGATATGTGTCGCAGTCAGTGTTGAGACCTATCAACCATGTAAAGTGACACTTCAACGGGGCAGGAATTAAAGGAAATAAAAGAATAATTAAGAATGTTGTCATATTGAAGGCACAGGCATGGCGTGGTCAAGTCGAGGCTATGTGTTGTAGCCAGTGTCGAGACCATATCAACCATGTAGAGTGACACTTCAACGGGGCTGAACAAAGGTAAATAAAGAGATAATTGTTGTGGCTTCTTGTTTGAGAGTTTACACGGATTGGAATAAAATAAGATAGGTTTGATTTGATTGAGCTTTAGGAGGAACACACGTTCTAAGGGTTTCTAACACTCTCGAAGAACATTGCTCTGTTAACACTCCACTTTCAATGCATGAGACTAAATGCATGCATGCATGACTCAAGCAAACAGTAATGCAAATGCAAAGTCAATCACACAATGTAATAAATGGTCCATATGGTAGGTTAGGCCAGTGGGGTACGAGTGGTCCTTAGACATATAGACATATGTAAAATACATGGATGTAATTCGTTGTGGTCAAGTGTTTTTCATCTTTGAGTGTGACCAGTACTCTCGAGAAAGGACCGTTGTCCCACAACTCGACTTGGTAAGTAAAGGAATTCTATGAATAAAGAATCAGGTGAGGGAGTGAACCCTTCCTTTGTCAAACCGGGGTTTTACCTCTTAGTCAGAGTAGTGTATCTATATACATGGTTGGGACTCCAAAGGCGGGAGTCTGTTCTCGGTGGGACTTGTTATAGTACCACAGTGGGACTTGATGTCGCCTCACAGTGGGGCTTGATGTACTAACATGTGGTGGGATTTGTACCTGCACACTTAATAAACATGTTAGTAATTAAAATGAGTACCTTTCCCTACTCAGAAGGGTTGGCTAAGTTGTCTAGGAAAAGTACTGTAATGCTATCCTTTACTTCCCTGTATTTGAAATTAGGTGGAGGGAATTAGTCTTGGCCTCAGATGAGAGATGGAACTGGAGTTCAGTGGATGTCGATGGCAAGTCATCCATGGATGCTCTAAAGATCATTACGGGGCAATGTCTTTGTGAGGCAAAATGCACCCAAGCTGTGAAGGCACACTTGAGTAGGATGTTTTAACTCCAAAGCCTAGTGGATCGATGGTTGCATTACTGGCCAAATCAATTCTAGTTTCCTTACTTAATAGGTTTTCTCTTGTAGGTAAGGTGGATGGCGCTACTTATTATATTTTATGGTTTTATTTCTGATTTTTTTTTGGATTTTTGGATTTTTTGTTTTTTTTTGTTTTTTATTGATGATGATGATGAGTGCATTCACAACCCTCCTTATTATGCATTGAGCATTACTACCTTGTATTATATAAGGTAAGAGAGTTGTCCCTTTTCATCATGCCTTGGCTTTTTGAAGACTTAGGACTTCATATTAGCTTTAATTGATTATTATCTCCCTTATTTACTCAGTTTCTGAGTTTCTAGGGATTCCCGCCCTTTGCCTTTTTGTGTGGAAGAGTGGAAGAGACTTAAGGTTCAATAAGCTCTCGACGTTGGTTATAACTTTTGTGGTGCTCGCGGTGGTTGGTTCTAATATGCCTATAGCTAACCTAGGGGTTTTTGGATTTCATTTTTCTTTTTCTTTTCTTTTTTTTCTTTTCTTTTTTTCTTTTCTTTTGGGGTTCCCCTCTTAGGTTATTTTTCTGTAGATGCTTGTTCGTCACTGCCTTCTCAGACTTATACTTTGATGGTATGTCTATTTGTTTGTCAGTTGTCTCACCTTGTTTTGAGTATCTGTCCATCACTGCCTTCTGGGACTTATGCTATGACAACGTACCTAAGTTTTTGTGCTCTCCCCTCTTTTGCGTGCTCTCTAAGTTATTCGGTTTTGATGCTCTCCTGCATCACCGCCTTCTCAGACTTTTGCTAGGAGGCTACATAGTACGAGGCGAGCAACTTTTATGATATGCCTAAGCTCTGAGCCTGTTTTGCTTTAATCTCCCCATGTAAGGTGTGTGTGTAGATAGGACAAGGTTATGGTTACCCTAGTTGCTCAACTTCTTTTCTATGTAGGAGATAACTTTCTTCCTTAGCTGGTATTAGGTTTTAAGTCCTTTCTAGACTTCTAGCATGTTGATTGAAGGGTATACTTTTAGAGTACATGTAACTTTCACGGATCTGAAGGTATTTTCAGGTCATCCTACCCATTGGATGGACCTTTCCTGGGTGTTACAGTCTTTGCTTAGGGAAAACCCTAGATGATGTTTTGGAAGTTCTGCTTAATGGATTAAGTGATCAGGTGTGTGACTTACACTCATTAATCATTATCATCATTATTTTCCTTTACTGCTATTATCAAATCTAGCCTAACATTCAAAGAAAGCATAAATGACAAAACAAGAAATTAATGTCTTATTTACAAGTTTTGAAATGAATAATGACCTTGCCCCTGTGGATGGATTTTTGTAAGGGGTGTTGTAGAGTTGTCGCGGTGTCCACTTACTTTGATAACTCTTTGTGATCGCCATTTGTCAATTCACTTTCCTCGGTTGACAAGGTACCTTGGGGACATTGCAGGAGTTGTGGTTGTGTGGGTTCTCAGTTCAGTAGGTCGAGGGCAAGATGCTGCCCAGTAGCGTCCTCATGCGATGTAGTGTCCATCCCTTCAAACCAAACAAGAAAACAAGATGTCTAGATTAGCCTAAGTGTAGTAAGAGTAACAAGAACAAACAACAAATAACATGAATAACTAAAATAAAATACAGATTGAGGGTTGTCCTAGTATGCATATGCCATGAGCAATTATGTATGCAATGTCTATATGAAACAACTGAAAGAAAAAGAGAAAGATATTCCCTTCACCTTTGGTGTCTTGACGTAGGGGTTGGAGGAAGTGGAGGCCAGTTTACGGAGCTCTAGAGATACGCTTTGGCTTTCAAAGAGGCTGGATCTTTGGGATCTAAACTTTGACAGGAGAATTGGACATGGTGGAGGGGCTGGAAGCTCTCTCTCTCTCTCTCTCAAGCTATCTACGGTTTCAAGGTGGCTCCATAAGATTTCAATGTGCCTCCTCCTATGTTGAAGACTTAAGGGGCCTATTTATAGAGTTTAGGGGCTAGAGATCTCATCAAAGACGAGATATAGATCAAGGACCAGGATTAATCTTGTAAAATATGACAAAAATTCCTTTTTAGATTTAGTCGCCTATTGGACAGGCGCAAAATCATTCAATTGCCGCTGTAACATTTGGGCCTGATTATCCATTTTCATTATAAACCATGTAATTATTTGCAATATTGTGTTTAATGGTTTATTAATGGGTAATCTATTGTTTCTTGGCTGTGTGTGGTTGTGGTTGGCTTTCTGTGCATTTGCCTGTGATTTGGGACCCATGTGGAGTCCGGTTTGAAGATGCACAGTCTCCTCAATTTGCGTGCTTGTTCTTTTCTCTTCTCTTTCTTTTCTTTCCGTCTCTGACTCACGAGCTCACCACACATCCGTCTTCTTCCCCATCACCCTCCACCAGCCTGTGCCACCACCACCCAACGACCTGTGCGTCATCATCATCTCCGACACGATGGGTGGCTGGAGGGATGCGGGAGGAGGTAGGGATAAGAAGGGCGGAGGCGAATGGTTGGATATGAGCTGTGACGCGAGAAGAAAGGGGGAAAGGAAGAGCAATGCGCGCAACCGTGGAAGGGGTGGTGGCTGTCCATGTGATCCGTCGACAGGAGAGCCTCGTCGGAGATTGTGGAGGCTTGTCGGAGTGTGGTAAGGGTCGCCTGTGGCCTGAGTGAGGTACGCGATCCTTCTCCTCCTTCCGTTCTGTTTTTGGTTAACAGTAGATTTAATGCATGAAAATCGAGTTAAATGCATGAAAAATTGTAGAATATCATAATATGATCAGAAATGAGTTTTATGTTGTTTTTGTGTAAGGATCATGCTAGTTTGTGTGGATTTTGGGAGTTTTTACCTTAAATGTTTTAAGGTTTATTTCTGAGCATGATTCCTTTGCGAATTTATATCTTTCTGTGTGGTTGATGAAATCTTGATTGGTTTGAGGGGTTTTGAAGTAGACTTGAGGGTCTACACCCCACGTTTTTATGAGAATTTATGGTGTTTGTTTCAGGGGTCCGATTCTTACTCCCACTTGGGGGAGAGAATGAGGACGGTGGCTGGGGAGTTTTCTGCAACAGCAGAAAACGGTATGCCGTTTTTGGGTTCGGCATACCGTTTTGCTCCCAGCGGTACCCTACCTTTTTGGCTTTGGACGACTGGTGGATATCGGTCGACCGTTTCCCCGCTGTCTGAAAAATCTAATAGAGATTTGGCATAC